>JABXEQ010000246.1:0-21556 GCA_012066045.3 Morus alba | reverse complement strand
CGTGAATTTTGGCCCAAAAAATTTTGTTGGCGGGCTACGCCTTGCCATGTTTTTAGAGCTTGAAAAGTGCTTCGATTTAGTGTATTATAGGCCCAGCAACGATTTCTTGATCAAAAGTTTTGGTCGTGTTCAGTCACAATTCTAAGATATTTTTCCTCCGAAACTGATGAAAACAAGTGAATTTTGGCCAAAAAAATTGGATTGGTATTCTACGCCCTACCATATTTGTAGAACTTGAAAAGAGCTTCGATTTGGTGTATTATAGGCCCAACAACGATTTCTGGATCAAAAGTTATGGCCGTATTCAGTCACAATTCTATGATTTTTTTTCCTCCGAAACTGATGAAAACAAGTGAATTTTGGCCCAAAAAATTGGGTTGGCGGGTTACATCCTTCCACGTTTGTAGAGAAGAAAAAGTGCTTCGATTTGGTATATTATTGGCCCAGCAACGATTTCTGGATCAAAAGTTATGGTCGTCTTCATTCACAGTTCTCCGATTTTTTTTCCTCCGAAAGTGAGGAAAACAAGTGACTTTTGGCCTAAAAAATTTGGTTGGTAGCCTAGCCACATTTGTAGAGCTGGAAAAGAGCTTCAATTTGATTTATTATAGGCCCAACAACGATTTATGGATCAAAAGTTGTGGCCGTCTTCAGTCACAGTTCTCCGATTTTTTTCCTCCGAAACCGAAGAAAACAAGTGAATTTTTTCCCAAAAAAATTGATTGGCGGTCTACGCCCTACCACGTTTGTAGAACTCAAAAAGAGCTTTGATTTGGTATATTATAGGGCCAGCAACGATTTCTGGATCAATAGTTATGGCCGTCTACAATCACAGTTCTCCGATTTTTTTCTCTGAAACTGATGAAAACAAGTGAATTTTTGCCCAAAATATTGGGTTGGCGGGCTACACCCTGTTACGTTTGTAGAGCTCGACAACCGCTTCGATTTGGTATATTATAGGCCCAGCAACTATTCTTGGATTAAAAGTTATGACCGTCTTCATTCACAGTTCTCCGATTATTTTTCCTCTGAAACTGATAAAAATAAGTGAATTTTAACCTAAAAAATTAAATTAGTGGGCTACACCCTGCCACATTTATAGAGCTCGAGAAGAGCTTCGTGTGACCCTCTTGATGTCAATCTTAATGTCAGTGAGGGAAAGTCTCTTGAAGTTTATTTGAGACCTCACGGTATCAAGAGCATCAACAAGAGCCTGCAACGAGGAATTATGCAGATTCGACATGACATCAAATAGTAAAACCTTCGGGACATGTGAGAGGCAATAAAAATGCTCAAAGTCTGACATACTAATTTATAAGTACACGATAAATACAGAACACTTCTAATACGTTTCCAATTTTCCTCAAATAAAACCATCAAAATAAGATTATTTTTAGCCCTGTCAAAGATAAATACAATCCCCAAAAAAAGCTAACAGCCCAATAAAGGGTTGGGAAATCGTATTAAACGGATTTTATAATGTTATTTCTACTGCTCAAACTTGAATTTTGAGCAAATAAACTTCTCAAAAAAAATTATAATCTTCATCCAAAGTATACAGTAAAAGGCCAAATGCATAAACAATTACCTACGGACTAACCTTAATAGTAAAACTCAAAAAATAACTCAATACCCAAAATCTGTAAAACCCTAGCCACAAAAAAAATCGTAACCAAATCCAGAGTTGCACTAAATATCGAGTACTTACAGAGGCTTACCTCTTGATCCGATGATGAGGTAGAAAACGGGTAGTCGGAGGAGGAGATGGGAGACCGCAAATCGACAATCGCACGGGGAGAAACCAAACGAGCACGCATGCAAACAGAGAGAGACCGTGAACGGAGTTAGAGAAGAGCACTTCAGACAGAGCTAGAGAAGAAAGAGAACGGAGAGGATAAGAGAGAGAATGGAGAAGAGAGAGATCGGACAAGAGGAGAAGAGAGAGAACGGAAAGGAGGAGAAGCTCAAAACAAATCGCTAAAAAAATGAGATTATTGTTGGCGCAGTGTGAATTTTTTAATTAAAAATAAAAGTGGTTATATCTAAAGATATTATCTATTAACAAATAAAGTTGTTATTTTGAACCGAAAAAAAGGGGAAGACCTAGTCTCTGAACAAGAATGACTTGGTCCATGATTTCCTCCACTATCCTCTCCACTCTCTGATGGTTTGTTCCTAATTTTCCTCATCGTTATTGTATAAAATTTTCTTTAAATAGAGGCAGAGGATAGATTGAAACATACATTTTTAGAAGCTCTCTCCTCAAAAAAAAAAAAAAAAAACTTTCTACTTGCTTTCTGTTTTCCCGAGCAATATTTGGGTGTTTGTATTTCAGCTTTCTTCAGTTCAAAGAAGATCCGAAACAGAGGTGATTCTGGGCTGTTTTATCTTGGGGACGACGGACTGGTATACTGGTTGCACAACCTTGGGCAAAGCCACGAAATATCTTAAAGAAAGCGACTTAGTCCGCGACTCAACCTAAGATTTCGTTTGGTAAATTCGTTCCTTTTGTGTTCTGCACTTACAATTTTGAGACATTCTTCTCCCATGACTTCCGAAATCGATTCTGCTACTAGTGATTTGAACAAGTCCTTTCGCTTTGAGGGGCTTAATTTTAAAAGATGGAAACAAAAGATGTTATTTTTCCTAACCATGAAAAAAGTTGCATATGTATGTACTTTTGAAAACCCCATATTAACTGAAAAGCCAACTAATAAACAAACTAAGGAATATAAGTCCTGGGTTGAATATGATTTTCTGTGCAAGAATTTTATTCTGAATGGTTTGTCTGATGATTTGTATGACTACTATAGTTCTAACAAATCTGTAAAAGAGATATGGGATGCACTTCAAAAGAAATATGACACTGATGAGGCTGGAACGAAGAAATATGCAACAATCAATACCGAAATATCAAATGACCGATGACAAATGTGGAGGCTCAATCTCATGAGCTACAAAAAAGATTGCACATGAAATCATTTATGAAGGTATGTCTCTAGATGAACAATTTCACGTTGTTGTTTTGATTGACAAATTGCCCGCTAGTTGGAAAAATTTTAAGAGTCTTCTCCGCACAAAACTAAGGAGTTTTTCTTTAGAAAGTTTGATCACTCGCCTTCGTATTGAGGAGGAAGCCTGCAAACAAGATCAAAAAGGTGAAATACTTGTTGTTTCAAACAACAATACTAATAAGAAATCCACCTCTGCTGTTCTGAAACCCAAAGGGAAAAACATGAAGAATCGGGGATCGCAACCACAACAACAACTTAATCGAAAAACTTGAACAAGAATGCCCTACGTAATCGAATGGAAACAAACCCCTTCAAGGAATGATTTAGGACAATTTTCATGTTTTAACTATGGGATGCCATGCCATATGGCCTTGAAACGGCCAGTATATGTGGCCCCCCTCCAGGGAGAACCTTCAAGAGCAACTTATTGCTATGATTTCAAATCAACATTATTAGAGGATCCGAAGGGTGGTGGGTAGACACCGGGTGCTACTCGCCATGTTTGCTATGATCGTGCTTTTGTTCAAGTCCTATTCTGGAACTGAAGACAAGAAAGTGTTGTTGGGTAATTCCCACTCCACTGTTGTTGCTGGTACTAGAAAGGTGGAATTAAAGTTTACCTCTGGAAAGACTGTCATCCTAAAGGATGTTCTACATACTCCAGAGATGAGCAAGAACTTAGTTTCGGGCTACCTTCTCAACAAGGCTGGGTTTACTCAAACCATTGGGGCTGATTTGTATACCATTACTAAAAATAATATTTTTGTTGGGAAGGGGTATGCTACTGATGGAATGTTTAAATTGAATGTTGATGTTAATAAAGTTGCACCTTCTACTTACATGTTGTGTTCTTTTAATACTTGGCATGCTAGACTTTGTCATGTTAACAAACGCATTATTAAAAACATGAGTAGCTTATAACTAATCCCAAAATTGTCTTTGAATGATTTTGAAAAATGTGAATACTGTAGTCAAGCTAAAATTACTAAAACCCCACATAAATCGGTTGTTAGAGAATCAAACCTCTTGATTTAATTCATTTTGACATTTGTGAATTTGATGGTATCTTGACTAAACGCTATTTTATTACATTCATTGATGACTGCTCTGACTATACTTTTGTTATCTCATAAAAAATAAAAATGAAGTGTTTGATATGTTCAAACTATTTGTGACAGAAATTGAAAATTAGTACAATAGAAAAATAAAGAGATTGCATAGTGATAGAGGCACTGAATATGATTCTAATATTTTTATTGATTTTTATAAATCCCACGGGATTATTCATGAGAAAACAACACCTTACTCTCCTTAAATGAATGGCAAGGTTGAAAGAAAAAATAGAACTTTTATTGAATCGGTAGTTGCTATCTTACTTAACTCTGGTGCTACTTCTTATTGGTGGGAGAAATTTTGTTGACTATTTGCTATGTGCTTAATAGAGTTCCCAAATCAAAAGTAAAATTTCCCTTATGAGTTCTTAAAATAAGAAACCTAACCTGTCTTACTTTAGGACTTGGGGTTGTTTGGCTTATGTTCGGATTCCTAATCCAAAAAGGAAAAAACTTGCTAGTAGAGCATATCAATGTGTGTTTGTTGGCTATGCCGTGAATAGTAAGGCCTCTGATTTTTTTGACTTGAATGCTCATGTGATTATTGAATCAAATGATGCTGACTTTTATGAAGATAGATTTCCATTCATATTGAAGAATAGTGGGGGATCCACATCTAGTAATATGCCTATAACTAGAATTAATGAGCCTAATAAGGAATTAGAGTTTGAATCTAGGAAAAGTAAATGAATTCGCACCATTAATGATTATGGTCCTGACTTTCATGCTTTCACTTTAGAGGAGGATCCTTACACCCTCCATGAGGTCTAATCTTCTGTAGATGCTAATTTGTGGCAAGATGCAGTTGATGATGAGATGGACGCTCTTGAGTCTAATAAAACATGGCACCTAGTAGATTTACCTCCAGCCTGTAAAACAATAAAATGTAAATGGATATTTAAAAAGAAATTGAAACCCGATGGTACTGTCGATAAATATAAGGCACGTCTTGTAGCTAAAGGGTTTAGACAAAGGGAAAATGTAGATTTCTTTGACACCTTTTCACATGTTTCTAGAATTACATCTATTCGAGTGTTATTTTCTCTTGCTGCTATTCATGATCTTGTTGTACACCAAATGGATGTTAAAACTGCTTTTTTGAATGGTGAATTAGAAGAAGAGATTTATATGGACCAACCTGAAGGTTTTATTATTCCTGGTCAAGAAAATAAAGTGTGCAAATTAGATAAATCTCTTTATGATCTAAAACAGGTACCTAAGCAATGGCATGAAAAGTTTGATAATCTTGTTATCTCACATGGTTTCAAAGTGAATGAAAGTGACAAGTGCATTTATTATAAATCTGAAAATGATGTTTGCACTATTATATATCTTTATGTGGATGACTTGCCGATTTTTGGTTCTAATATTCATGTTGTGAATAATGTGAAATCTATGTTATGTGTTAACTTTGATATGAAAGATCTCAGAGAAGTAAATGTGATCCTTGGAATTAAGATAACTAGGTCTAAAAAGGAAATTTCTTTGGATCAATCTCATTACATTGAGAAGATCTTAAAGAAATACAATTACTTTGATTGTAAACCAGCATTTACTCCTTATGATCCTAGTGTAAAGTTGTTCAAGAACATCGGTGATGGTGTTAGACAATCTGAGTATGCGAGCATCATTGGCAGTCTTCGATATGATGCTGACTGCACTAGGCCTGACATAACCTATGTTGTGGGACTACTATGCAAGTTTACTAGTAGACCTTGTTAGCATTTATGCCCTTAGGAATAAATGTAACAATTTTCTTCAAGACATTTTGACTATTAATAAAGATTTGTTTATTTCATATATCTATGTATTGTCCTCTTTATGTTCATAATAGTTGAATGTATGATAAGTAAACATAAAGTCTAAGACTATCATTCTAAATCTTTAGATCATGCATGTAATGTGAAGAACATGCGGAAGACAAGAATCTAAAGATGATAGTCTAAATCTTATGATCCATAATCGAGGGAATAAAGTTGGGCGCTTTATTCATGTTAAGATTGTTATGTTGTCTACATCCTAACGGAGACGGCTTGTCTTGGTCGTCGGAGGTGGGACTCCATGGGTAGAGACATTGATATAGTTTCTAATGGTGAAATCTATATTGGATCGGACCAAAGATGAATTGTTTTAATTAATAATTCTGTTTGAATAAAACAATTCACTTTTTGACGAATTATATGTTGTCATCTTAATCCCGAGATGGATGATGAACCCGTATACTTGACTTGTATCCTTTGATGTACTAAAGGGAGACATCTTGACATTATGTAAAGGTACGCTTGCCGCTACATTGGGGTATGACTCGTGTATGCGAGATTCGTTATTCATAGATAGTGGAATCCATAGCTCCTATAAAGAGTCAATGATATCCTCTTATGCATTATCAAAGGATTGGAAAATACGAGCGCTCGGCTATTAGACTACTATGTGTTATCTAATGGTTTACCGCTTGTAATAGTATGAATAGTGTTTTTCCAATGGTTTGATAATGGAACATAAGATAAATGTAATCGGGAAGGTAAAATGTAACTTGACCTCAAGTCGATTATGGATATCCTATGGGGATGATATACTAATATATTGAGTCATGGACTAGAGCTAATTAGAGCTTTGTAAATACACTATATAAATTGAGAGTGCAAATCTAGGCTTTTAGTGGAATAGCGCTAGAGTTTTATAATCATGAGACGGACTTGTTGGTTTACAAGTAGCGTTGTGATTATAGGAGCTTGATTTATATATGTCCATCGGGTCCCTTTTCTAGCTCACATAATTTCCAGTAACGATATGGTGTATTTCCTACATATTGGTAACTTGTGTTAATTCCGTAAAAGAGGTTCAAAGTTAATTCACGATTAATTTATCGGGTGAATTAATTGATAAATTGATTCTAGATAAATTGGTTGAATTATTGTTTTTAAGAGTTGTTTAATATGGGAAGACTATTATATGACTGTTTTGATCAGGTAATTTCTCTATTGGGTTGCTTGAATCAAAACTGAGGCTCTATGCAAGTTTCCCATGTTGAAGAACTACGAAAACAACTTTCATCGGTCTTGAGACGGGTTGACCGGTGGGTAGACTAGTCACAGGTCAACCGGTCCGGTCGACCGACCGGTCGACCGGTGGGTAGACCGTTTGTGAAGGACCGTCGACCGGTGAGTTATAACGTCTCTGTCTCCGATCGACCGGGTTGCCAGAACGCTGCGCGTCGATGTGGCAAAATCGACTCTGAAGCGATTAAATCTTTGGGAAACCTAATTGTTACGAAGTATGACTTCCTAAACAAAGATAAATAGCCTATTAAGTCACATTACTCATTAGAGCACTTGAGAGATTTTTTGGAGGCTATTGATAAGAGATTCCAAGAGGAAAAATTGTTTAATTATCAATAACAAATTTTCTTTGGCTCTCTTGTGATTGGAAGGAGATTAAGTATACCAAGAGGAGATTAAATGAAGTGTGCCCACCCGCACACCAATCGTGGAAACGAGAATAGCAAAGAAGACCAGTTGGTTGAGGCTCTTCCGGTTGCTGTTTGGAACGCTTTGATCTGTCAGACGTGTTGTTTCCTTAAATCTCAAAAGGTATGATTTAGATCTTTAGTATTTATGTTATATAGCATCATGAAGATGTTCTTGTTTTGCTTTGACGTTGATTAAAATTTTTAACTTATTACTGCTTTTCGATGCCATTATTTTCCAACAATTGGTATCGAGCTATGGTTTTTGTTCATGATTATGCTATGTACATAGATTTGTGATCTAAAAATATCTCTTTTATGCTTGAATTGATATTTTAGAGAGATGGCACTCTAGGGTTTCTATATTATGTTGTTGTCATGAATATATGGTGAATGAATGATTAAATAATTATTATTGGTTATCATTTATGAATTATCAATGATTATTTATTATTTAATTTTTACCGGTTATAGTTCCTTAGAGTTTAGAATGGTTGTATAGGAATTTGTTCTTTGCAATGTAATTAGCTATGCGGCCTATCATCGCCGTTAGGCTTTATTTTATTTTCTCTAGTAGAATTTTGTAAACCGGAAAACGGTATAGGAATTTTTATGTAAAATTCTTGGAGGAGATTGAAGATGAAGGAGATGAAGGTATCTAATTTTTCCTTGGTTTATAAAATATTTTTTGTGTTTTTGAATAAATTGAAAACCGCTTTGATTTCTAAAAATCAAGTTCTTCGTCGACGGACACCGGTCGACCTTTAGTGTAAGGTGGTCGACCCCGAGTATAACTACTACCTCCGGCCTCATCGGACCTAACGAGACAAGATATCACGATTTTACGCTTTTTTGAGATTTTTTCAAGAAAACATGGAAAATAATTTTATGATAACAGAATTAGATTGTGATGAAGAATTCAAGGACAACCGAAGATTCAAGATGAAGAATCGATATATGTTTCGATTATTCTTTGTAATCTTTAATTTCTCTCTTTTCTCTAGGATGGAACCATAATATTACAGTTATTATTATTATTATGCTTGTTGCCTAGCTTAATTGCTTTGTATGATTGCATATAATATGATTTGCTATATATGTAATAACATGTCATATAGAATAGGGAGTGCCACTCATTAAAATTGTTCATGCATATTTCTTAACATAAAACCTTGTTTTCCAAAAGATTGAGTGGGTGAGGGTTTTTTTTTTTGAAGAAAAGACCCATGGCCTCCATCGTTGGTCTCAGTAACACATGGTGATACCCGACCCTAGGAAGGATTCATTATGTACCGTGTGGATCTCCTAGAGGATAATTTATTTGAGTATATTTTTATGGTTGTACACCCCTAGGTGACAATTGTAATATATGGATCAAATAGTTGAAACGATGGTTATACACTTAAGATTAATTTAATTATTAATCTCCCTAGAGCCTCGATAATTAAATTAATGGCCAAAGAAAACGATTATCAATATATCCGGATGAGATTGATCCGGAGCCACCGTTGATGCTCCTAATGAGGTTTTCATAACGCATCAACGCTAGAAGGACTCTTGACGATATGGCTCGCCGTTATATGATGGCGAGCATGTCCATTGTGTCTTTAAGCACGAATATGAAGATTACATAATCGCCGCCGATTATGGATAATCTTGAGGACATGTTCGGCCAGCCAAGCTGTTTAAAAACATCGAGAAGCCGTTAGTAACCTCATTAATCAAGTATGTAAGGGTCTTCCATAAAGGAACATATGTCAAGGTGATGGGCTATTTGGCCGAAGTTCGTACCAATGGGGCCGACATTGATGTGCTTGAGTCACAATTGACCATGATCTTTGAGACTTTGTCGAAGGAATATATTCCTCGCTTAGGGCAACGCTCAATTTGAGCGCTAGACAGAATATAACCCCTCGACAGAAAGTTGATGCAAGAACTCAAAAGTTCAAGCGGATGATCAAGGGGTCAACTAATGTGGAAGCCAACTTTCTTTGAGGCATCTTCTTCCAAACCCCCTTCGGGAATGGAAAGAAGAAGCAAGTAGCTAAGAAGGAGAGTTCTTCAGCCCGCCAAACAAGGGCAAGAACAAGGAGAAGAGGAACCCGAACAAGCTTAAATACTTTCATTATGGGAAGGTGGGGCACATGAAGAAGAATTGCAAAGACTACCTAGCCGTTAAAGGCATAGGAGGTGAGTGTGATCTTTTGATTGAGGAAGCATGTCTAGTTGAGGAATCCAAAGACAACCGGGTCATAGATTCTTGAGCAACTAATCATGTATGTTTTCTCTGCTGGGGTTCAAGCAAACGAGAAGTCTTCTAAATGAAAGCTTCAATGCTAAGGATGGGCGATGGAACATTAGTGTTGGCTGGGCAAAGGGAGACGTCCATCTTTATTTTGATAGTTATAGGAGTTTATTTTTACAGGTTGTTTTTTATGTTCCTCAATTTAAGAGGAATCTTATTTCTGTTGCTTGTTTATTTAAAGATTCTTATTCGCTTTTTAATAATAAAGTTGTGATTCAGAAAAAACAAGTCTTTTTATCCGTGATGGATGGATGCAAAATAATCTATATTTTATCAAACCTAAGATGGACTCACTGCTAAACACTGAAGTTGTTAATAACTCTAAAAGGCTTAAAACTTCTCACTCTAATGAGACATATCTTTGGCATTTGCAACTTGATCACATTAGCCTTAACAGGATACAGAGGTTGGTAAAGGATGGACCTTTAAGTTCTTTAAAGGTTGAGTCCTTACCCCAATGTGAATCTTGTTTGGAGGGGAAAATGACCAAAAGACCATTTGGGTCTAAAGACAATAGGGCTGAAGGTGTTCTTGAACTTGTGCATAGTGATGTTTGTGGTCCCATGAACATCAAGGCAAGAGGGAGGGTATGAGAGATACGCCACTTTTATTGACGATTACTCAAGATATGGTTATGTGTACCTATTGCATCACAAAAGCGAAACTTTGATAAATTCGTAGAGAGTTTCGGCAAGTGGAAAAAGCAACTGGGTAAACCCATAAAGGCACTTCGATCCGATCGAGGTGGAGAATACCTCTCGATGAGTTCACCGGATACTTATTAGAGAAATGGGATTTTATCCCATTTAACCGAACCCGTACTCCATAGCGGAATGGTGTAGCCGAGAGAAGAAATAGAACCTTGTTGGACATGGTACGTCCATGATGAGTTATTCGACATTGCCTATATCTTTCCGGGGATATGCTCTACAAACCGCATGTTATCTTCTTCAACAACGTGTCAACAAAGTCGGTTCCTAAAACTCCTCACAAGTTGTGGATGGGTAGAAGACATCCTTGAACCATATTCGCATATGGGGATGTCCCCATATGTCCCGGATAAGGAAGCGAACAAGTTGGAAGCACATTCTAAGTATGCATTTTTGTAGGTTATCCGAGAGGACGAAAGGGGTTATTTCTATAATCCCAAGGAAAATAAAGTCGTGGTTTCAACGAATGCAACATTCCTTGAGGAAAGTTACATGAACGACTTTAAGCCTCAGAATAAAATAGTGCTTGAGGAAATGTCGAGTAACTTAGTCATACCAACTGCTTTTTGAAACCGATCCAATCAGAAAGTAGAAGAGGAAACCCAACAACAATCTAAGGGGCTTCAATGGTGGGAGGATCATACATGAACCCGAGAGATTCATGGCTAATGGGGAAACCTTTTTGGCAGAATCTCGAACATGACAAAGATCCTTATACTTACAAAAAAAAGCTATGGAGGATGTTGATGCAAACCTCCGGATGTAAGCCATGAAAGTTGAGATGAAATCTATGGATTTTAATCTAGTCTGGGAACTTGTAGATCTTCCCGATGGGATTAACCCCATTGGGTGTAAATGGGTCTACAAGAGAAAGAGAAATGCGTATGAAAGGTCGAAACCTATAAGGCTAGACCGGTAGCTAAGGATACACGCAAAAAGGAAAGAATCGATCACGAGGAAACCTTTTCGCACAGTAGCCATGCTTAAGTCCATCCGATTCTCTTATCCATTGCGGCTACTCTCAACTACGAGATATGGCAAATGGATGTCAAGACGGCGTTCTTGAACAACCATCTTGAGGAGAGTATCTATATGGCACAACCGTAAGGCTTTGGGGCTAAGGGTCAAGAGGTAAAAGTTTGCAAGTTGTTGAAATCCATTTATGGATTAAAACAAGCTTCCTGCTCTTGGAACAAAAGATTTGACCAAGTGGTTAAGACTTTTGGATTCCAATGAATATGGATGAACCTTGTGTTTATAAACATATTCAAGATGGGGAAAGGTTTTTCCAATTGTTATATGTTGATGATATTCTACTTATTGGCAATGATGTAGGGTTTTATCATCACCAAAGTTTGGCTTACCAAACAATTTGACATGAAGGACTTAGGAGAAGCTAATTATGTTCTAGGCATTCAAATCTTAAGGGATCGAAAGAACAAAATGATAGCTCTCTCAAAGCTTCATACATAGATAAAATTCTCGAGAAGTATGCAATGCGAAATCCAAGAAAGGTGGGCAACCATATAGGTGCCGGAATTACTCTTTCGAACAAAGTGATTGTCCCAAGACATCTCAAGAAAGAGAATACATGGCGGGTGCCTTATGCCAAGTGGTCGGGAGCCTCATGTATGCAATGCTTTGTACTCGACCGGACATTTGCCATGCGGTTAGATTGTAAGTCGATTTCGGTCCGAATCCAGGACCTAACCATCAGGTTACGGTCAAGCATATATTCAAGTATCTTCTGAGAACTAGAAATTATATGTTGGTATATTCCAGAGGATTTGACACCTCTAGGATATCACATCTTCGATTTTCAATCTTGTTTGGATTCTAGGAAATCGACTTGGTTCGCTTTACTACGGGAGGCGGTTGCATCGCTTGGAGGAGTGTCAAGCAAACTTGCACTTCCTCCGACTCAACGATGGAAGCCGAGTATGTGGCGAATAATGATGCTTCAAAAGAAGCAAGCAGGGTCTCGTAAATTTTTGATGGATCTTGAAGTTGTTCCCGTGGATAAGCCATTGAGACTATACTGTGATAACAATGCGGCGATAGCTAATACCAAACAACCAAGATATCAGAAAATGAGTAAGCACATAGAAAGGAAGTATCATGTGATAAGAAGCTTTATTGAAGAAGGGCATGTGGAAATATGCAAGATCGCATCAGAGGACAATATGGCTGACCCGTTCACGAAGGCCCTGCTGGCTAAGGTCTTCGAGAAGCATGTCGAGGCTATGGGGATGCGTAGCATGTCACATTTACACACTTAAGTGCAAGTGGGAGATTGTTAGCGTTTATGCTCTTAGGAATAAATGTAACAATTTTCTTCGAGACATTTTGACTATAAATAAAGATTTGTTTATTTCATATATCTATGTATTGTCCTCTTTATGTTCATAATAGTTGAATGTATGATAAAATGTAAAGAAAGTCTCTATTCTAAATCTTTAGATCATGCATGTAATGTGAAGAACATGCGGAAGACAAGAATCTAAAGATGATAGTCTAAATCTTATGATCCATAATCGAGGGAATAAAGTTGGGCACTTTATTCATGTTAAGATTGTTATGTTGTCCGCTTCCTAACGAGAGACGGCTTGTCTTGGTCATCGGAGGTGGGACTCCATGGGTAGAGACATTGATATAGTTTCTAATGGTGAAATCTATATTGGATCGGACCAAAGATGAATTGTTTTAATTAATAATTTACGCTTTGAATAAAACAATTCACTTTTGACGAATTATATGTTGTCATCTTAATCCCGAGATGGATGATGAACCCGTATACTTGACTTTTATCCTTTTGATGTACTTAAGGGAGACATCCTAACATTATGTAAAGGTATGCTTTGCCGGTACATTGGGGTATGACTCGTGTATCGTAGATTCGTTATTCATAGATAGTGGAATACATAGCTCCTATAAAGAGTCAATGATATCCTCTTATGCATTATCGCGGATTGAAAATACGAGCCTCGGCTATTAGACTACTGTGTTATCTAATGGTTTACCGTTTGTAATAGTATGAATAGTGTTTTTCCAATGGTTTGATAATGGAACATAAGATAAATGTAATCGGAAGGTAAAAGAACTTGACCTCAAGTCGATTATGGATATCCTATGGGGATGATATACTAATATATTGAGTCATGGACTAGAGCTAATTAGAGCTTTGTAAATACGCTTATATAAATCGAGAGTGCAAACTAGGCTTTTAGTGGAATAGCTAGAGTTTTATAATCATGAGACGGACTTGTTGGTTTACAAGTAGCGTTGTGATTATAGGAGCTTGATTTATATATGTCCATCGGGTCCCTTTTCTAGCTCACATAATTTCACAGCAACGATATGGTGTATTTCCTACATATTGGTAACTTATGTTATTTCCGTAAATGAGGTTCAAAGTTAATTCATAATTAATTTATCGGGTGAATTAATTGATAAATTGATTCTAGATAAATTGGTTGAATTATTGTTTTTAAGAGTTGTTTAATATGGGAAGAAGCTTATTATATGACCTGCTTTGATCGTGCAATTTCTCTCTATTGGGTTGCTTGAATCAAAACTCAGGCTCTGCAAGTTTCCCATGTTGAAGAACCAGGAAAACAACTTTCATCGCTGCATAAAGTTGACCGTGGGTCGACCGGTTACAGTCGACAAGTCCACTCGATCGGTCGTCGTTGACCGTGGGTAGACCGTTTGTGAAGGACCGTCGACCGGTGAGTTATAACGTTTTGTCTCCTGGGCCGATCGGTTGTAACGAACGCGTGGTCGATGTGGCAACATCGACTCGAAAAGGATTAAATCTTTGGGAAACCTAATTGTTACGAAGTATGACTTCCTAAAAAAGATAAATAGCCTATTAAGGACATTACTCATTAGAGCACTTGAGAGATTTTTTTTGAGGTTATTGATAAGAGATTCCAAGAGGAAAAATTGTTTAATTATCAAGAACAAATTTTCTTTGGCTCTCTTGTGATTGGAAGGAGATTAAGAATACCAAGAGGAGATTAAATGAAGTGTGCCCACCCGCTGACAATCGATTGTGGAAACGAGAATAGCAAAGAAGACCGGTTGGTTGAGGCTCTTCCGTTGTCGTTTGGAACGCTTTGATCCGGCCGACGCGGCAAGCTTCTCGAAATCTCAAAAGGTATGATTTAGATCTTTAGTATTTATGTTATATAGCATCATGAACATGTTCTTGTTTGTCTTTGACGTTGATTAAAATTTTAAATCAACTGCGCACTTCGATGCCATTATTTTCCAAATGGACCTAGCATTGAACATTGGCATGCTATAGAAAGGGTCATGAGGTACCTAATGAAATGATGAACCTTGGATTACATTATCAAAAGTTTCCCTCTTGCCCTAGAAGGATATAGCGATGCTGATTGAACACTCTTTCGGGATGACTCCAAGGCAACTAGCGGCTACATATTTAGCATTCTTTGGTGGATCTGCTTTCTTGAAGTCTAAGAAATGACCATCTTGGCTCAATCTACCATGGAGTCTCGAGATGATAGCACTAGCATCAACTAGTGAGGAAGCAGGATGGTTAAGAAGTCTGCTATCTGATATTCCTTTATGGGAGAGACCGGTTCCAGCAATCTTGATCCATTGCAATAGTACTGCAGCTATTGCGAAAATTCAGAATTGTTATTATAATGGAAAAAGGTGACAAATACATCATAAGCACAATACTATTAGAGAATATCTCTCCACTAAAGCTTTAAGAGTGGATTATATACGTCTTGATGATAACATGGTGACCCTTTGATGAAAAGGATTAGCTAGAGAAAAGGTTTTCAAAACCTCAAAAGGAATGGGACTTATGCCCGTAGATTGATGAGTCACTTGTGATGGAAACTCAACCTATGGACTGGGATCCTAAGAAATAGGTTCAATGGGTAATAAGAAGTCATGAAGTGATATAAATTGGATCATGCTAATATAAAAATATTTGTTCTATTCCGAATATCTTACTTTGAAGCATGAAACTCAAGCGATGGAAGGTTAAGTTATTTCTAAACTCTTAATGGGTTCTATATCTCTATGTAGAGTGGAGTATTTAGCTACAAGAATAGTCTTGATAGACTCACCTATGAATGTGGAAGTGTGGCCGCTTCCCTGTGGAACTATGGTCAAATTCTCTAGAGCATTCACTAGATCGGGATATCGTGCATGGTCAGAAGCCACAGGCTTTTGGACTTCACCTAATAGGGTTGTATGTGTGATGTTGTTAGAGATAGAGTTCAAAACTACGAGTTACTCTAGTATAATCTAAATCATCTTCACTATGTAAGGGTTCAAGTCGATGAACAACTTTGCTTATGCATGATCCTATATCAGATTGCTCGGATGGAAATGTTAAAAAATTCAAGTGGGGGATTGTTAGAGTAGTGTGAATTTTTTAATTAAAAATAAAAGTGGTTATATCTAAAGAGATTATCTATTAACAAATAAAGTTGTTATTTTGAACGGAAAAAAAAAGGGAAGACCTAGTCTCTCGAACAAGAATGACTTGGTCCATGATTTCCTCCACTCTCCTCTCCACTCTCTCATGGTTTGTTCCTAATTTTCCTCATCGTTATTGTATAAAATTTTCTTTAAATAAAGGCAGAGAGGATAGATTGAAACATACAGTTTTTAGAAGCTCTCTGGTAATCAAAAGAAAAACTTTCTTCTTGCTTTCTGTTTTCCAAGCAATATTTGGGTGTTTGTATTCCAGCTTTCTTCAGCAGAGGAGGTCCGAGACAAAGGTGATTATGGGCTGCTTTATCCTAGGGACAACGGGGCTGGTATACTACTTGCACAACCTTGGGCAGAGCCGCTGAAACATCTTAAAGAAAGTGACTTAGTCCGCGACTCAACCCAAGATTTCGCTTAAATTCTTTGTTCCTTTTGTGTTCTGCGCTTACAATTATATAGGTGGTAAATTTGAGATTTCATTAGGGGTCAAATTAAGAATAAAAATTTCATTAAACTCTCAAAAGGATTCCCACATAAGCTGAAATCAAAATCAGCCTTTGCTTTTTAGCTTCAAATTGAGAAGAAATTATTCAAAATCTATTATTTCAGTTTTTTTGCAAACAGCTTTTAAGACTTTTGTTGTCTCAATAAGTACTTTTTCTCTCCCAAAATCAATACCAAACTAAGCCTTAGGTTTTTGGCTTATTACAAGTCTTCCTCATTCTATATTGGTTGTAACTTCTCTGTTCACTAACATGCATGTACCCTCTAGACAATTTCATTTATAATTTGATGAACTGAAGATTCGTCCTTAATTATGATGAGATACCCAAACTAGTAAAGTTTACAAATGAAATGGTAGAAAGTGGTTTTTCTAAGAAACTTCATCTGTGGAATTATTTCTTCCTTTGGTAACTATATCTTATCAATTGTAAGTTAGATTCTTTTGCTGCCATCGATACAAAAGGTGTTATAAGTTATATATGTGTCCTTAAAGGTGTATTATGAAGAACTAGTTTTTGGCTAGATTTCACGAAAACTAGTTCTTATTTCCATATGTTAATCCTCCTTAGAAAGAATTTATTATATTGGATGGTTCTTGTAATTTTCTATCTTATAACGGGGTTTGTTATTTTTCTTTCTCTGTATTTCGTTTGTTTTTTCCTTGGCTTAGTGAAGTATATCTTACCTCTTTGCGGTTGGGTTTCAACTTTTTTCCCTCACATAATCGTAAGGGCTTTAAATCATGGCATTCTATTAAGAAACTGAAAATGTTGATTAAAGCTGATGAGTGAAATTTAGGTGTCAATTTTTTTTTCATGTTCACAGAAACATCTAACAATATTCTACAGGGGAAAAAGCAATTGTAAAATATTCTCCATTTATACTATGGATTAACTAAAATTGTATTTTTTCTGCAAGTCAGTTGTTGGAAGAAAAAAAAGAAAATTCATTAAACTTTCGCCTTCCACTTTTCTAGCCCGTAGGCTATACGCCCCATTCCATGGGTAGCCATCCTTAATGTAATTTTTTCTTTTCCTTTGCACTAACAAGTTCTTTATCACTCTAAAGACTTATTACACAGATCATACACCATTCCAGCCTACTTTTTGTTTTTTCTTCCTGATCCATGTAATGCCTCAACATAGTGCATGGTGCAATGTGATTGGATCAAAAGTCAACCACATTAAAGGTGCATTTGTTTCAAGGTTCTCGTGTTTCAAAAATTCAAATTATGATTTTTATTCTATTCTGTTTTTTCTAAAAAAAAAAAGTATATTTCAAATGTACCGTGGTTTGAACGTATGAACTAAACGGACCTTAAAAGGTTACATTTTGACATTGCTGAATTCTGTAATACTGCCATGTGATGTTGGATACATGGGTTTCCTTTACAATCTCAGTAGCCACCCTGGCTTCGTCTTCTACCCCTAACCTCACAAAGAGACCGACTGTGGACAAACTTGCCACCCCTAACCTCGCAGATTTGGATTTTTCCTATCATCGCGGTGCCAAAAGGATTAACTGTGTCGTCTAGTTATTTGCATAGAGATCCTTTCCAGACAATTAGTGATGACAATCATATCCCTAATGACTGAGCAATGTTCTGGGGCATAGCGAGCCCCTGCATCACACAAGACGTGAGGTAGCCCTACCTTTGTGTATCTTGCGCTGCTGAGAGGCTAATGCCAAAAATAGCCCGAAAAATATAGTAATAGAATGTGTTGACGGTGGAATCTTGTCAACAGAAATACGCCGGATTACCTCTTGGTATCCCGTCGGGTTTCCAGTTTAATATTGATTGTATATTTAGAATTATGCTACGGGGTGTTTATAGTATATTGGTGGTAAAGAAAGGAGAGATGTTTAAGTGCTTTAAATGTAAAAACACACAGGGCTTATAGTGGTTCACTCTATTAACCAAGAGCTACATCCACTGTAATTTTATATTTCTTTTTCTGAACTCTTAAAATCAATGAATTGGTTCTCTCATTTTTCTCCTTTTTATAGCTAGGAAGGTTCCTTAAGTATGGGCGATTCTTCCCTTGTGAATAGAAGTACTTGAGTGGCCCTGCCTCTTTGGGCCCATACCGTCAACCACTAATCGCCTTTTTACACTATTCACTTTCGTAATTAGTCTTCTAATGCGGCTTTGTAGATTCCTATAACCCTTTGCTGTCCACCATTAGGCGGTTTTAGGGGTTTTGTATTTAATGTACTGTCTTGAAGACATCTTACTCCCTAGACACAACTTGTGATGTCGGGCTTCTTTTTGAAAGTATTCCTCTCTCCGTGTCTGCTGTATGAACCGCATGTCCTTCTGGCGTCGACCCTTTCTAGGCAGGGAAGTTGTCATCCATAGGATCGTAGTCTGTTGGTCGGCCGGTTTAGTTGGAGTTAAACGGTTTAGTTAGGTCGGCGGTTAGTAGGGTCAATGTCATAAGTTTGGGCTTTCATTGCGGTGTAGAGGTGAAAGCGCCTGGGCGTTGAGGGTTGTCATATTGTGAGAAAAAGTAGAGCCACGTGTCACGCTGTTTGCTCCACATGTCGCCCACATTTTACCACACAACAAAATGAATCCATAAATTTTGGCTCTTTCCAATTCATCTTTCACATGCTTCATTCAGAAAGAAAACAAACTATGAGAAACAACACACAAGTTGTTTATTTATTTTTGCATGATATGACAAGATCTAATCTCTCTATTGATTCTGCCTTTCACTGCCAACTATGAAAAGTTTCAGTGGCCATGTGTTAAGCAGCCAAATGGAAACATGAACTTAGAATTGCATCTTTGATGTAAATGAGCTGCAAATGAGGGAATACCTTTTTTCTTGGATACACGCCGTTTTTTTTTCATCTTCTTAAATCAAGTATGGGAACCAAAATGAACTCTGGCACTAAAAAGTTTGAAAACCTTCTTTCATTGTCCAGATCAATCTGAACATTGTTAGTATCCTGCTGAATTGTTCATATTCCTTCTTTGAAGAAGAGGGAGCATATCTGAGCCACTTCACCTCCTTCTCAGCATCAACTAATTTCCTTCGGCAGTTTCTAGGTTTACGGAAAGATGTCTATCTTTTTCGTACATTTAATCGCTTCGGCCGGAAGAGCCTTCATCTGCAAAGAAAAATTTTGGCTAATTGAGACAGAAAGAAAAAAAAATAGCAATGCAGTTAGTAAAAGGATGGCGGAGCTATACCTGCCTCTCCATGGAAATTCTTATTCTTAAAGAATCAAGGGATGTGTTTATTTGTTAAAATCTGAATTTTGTTATTTGGATTTGAACAATTTTTTCTTCGGCATGTTAAGAGCATTAAGTGAGATGTGCTCAACCTAAAGTGGGTCATGATCTATTGTTGTTGCATTTTGCAAGTGGGATCACTAGTTGTTTGCTTTGGCAGGGCGTGACTAAAATCCAATAAACTCTTACAGTCATGTTATATGGCAGAAAAATTAATAAACCATACAAATTAAATGGATTCTTGCATCATGGGTCCTAAAACTTTGTAATCTTTAGCAATTAAGTCGTATTTTAAGAATTCAGACACCAGACCCCTACAACTCTTAAGATGTTGCACTGTTGGTACATATTTTAAGAAAGTGGACAAAAAAACAACTCGGCCCGCCTTCTTTTTATTGTTAATGTCAAAGAGATGTCAATATTTTGAGTTTATTTTATGCCTTAGGTATGCAAAAACTTTTTCTTTTTTAGCTTTTTTATGCCTTTAAGAGATATTTTCCTTTAGTTTAAGAATACTTTGGTTTCTCTCCCTCTCTAAAAGCTTAAAAACTATATTAACGGTGATCTCCTAAATGCACAGAGCCTAAAGGGTGCATTTGGAATTAGTTTCAAAACATTTTTGTTGAATGAAAATGAAATGAAAACATTTTCATTTTCATTTTTGAATTATTTCTAAAATGCTGCTTGGTAGTTTTATTAGAGATTGATTTCAGTTTTAAAAAACTAAAATGCGCTTGGGTTTCATTTTTGAAAACATGTAATAGTATTTAATATATTAAATAAATAATAATTGAATCCTAAATCGTACACTAATAATTAATAAAATAATTAATAAAATATGGAAATTACAAATATATTAGCTAAAATTATTGTCGCCATAATGAATCCCACATTTGATTAGCTAGAGGATCCCCAAAATTAACCATGTAATTACGTTGTTGCCTACCATCCATTTCGCATGATAAGCTTCGCCTTGTGCATCCATATACCATGTTGTTGTTCCTCAAGCTGTTCTTCTTGTTCTCCCCTTGAAGCAAATTAATTTTGTATAATAAATTTCGCAAGCGACGGTGTCAAGTTTTGAGTATAAGGTGAGTGAGTATCGCTCCATGGGTGATTGGGTTTAGAATTGCCATTGGCACCGCAATTATTGAACTTAACTTTATCTAGGAAACCCAAAAATGACAATTAAGAAAAATAAATAAAATAAATATGCAAATAAAAAAATAAAGTATCTATACACAAAATGGTCTAGGGACTTGATTTCATTTTATTAGTCCTATGTTCATCCTATTATGTAATCACAATCAATTCCATACAATTTATTAATCAAGGCTCTACGTCATCTCTCAACCTCTCTCCCCATGCCTCACAAGAAATTGCACTTAAATATCCAAAACAATATCCCTATCTCAAAATGAACATTTAAACACAAATTAAGATTCGCCTTTTAGAATTAGAAAATAGAATATCAATCGCCTCCCGGCCCTCATTAAATAACCTAAATCCTAATTTGATTATCTATGTTGATTTCCTCCCGTCTCACAAACAACTCAGACTATGCTTCCTAAATCTAGATAAAGAAATCAAACCCTCCTATATCAACAAATTCAAATCTAAAATCATCTAACTCATTGGCAAATAAATTAAAAAGCATTAAGTATAGAGAAACATAAATGAATTGAAAATGAAATTAAATTAACAATCAACAAAATATTTTGGAGCT
>JABXEQ010000245.1:52500-62867 GCA_012066045.3 Morus alba | reverse complement strand
GTTAACGCCATTACCATTACCAATGAGAAGCTTTTAAGACCACACTACATGAAGAGACCATTTTTTACCAATATATTAACCAGCATAACTTTTCCACACCTGAAATATAAAAGGATATACCAAGGAGTCGTGTTAGATACATCAAAGTGTATTAATTTCATTTGGACATATAATCAAACATATTGCAGACATGGGATCCACGCTAGGAAAATCTCAGAATTCTTCGAAACAAGCTGGCGATTAAACCGTTTTCGTCACGCAAAAATAGTTTTCAAAATTCTCTACCTTAACCATTTCCTAACATTTTTCAGTTTAGAACTCATTAGAACATAAAATAAACTAACCTGCTCAGATGTGGACTTGAAGCGCCTTTCTTCAAGTGTGCGACGGATGGGTTGCAGGACAGCGAGTGTGGGCCGAGAGCGCGACAGTGGGCGAGAAGGAAGCGCGACTGAGTGGAGGAAGGAGAGATTGGCGGTGGTCGGAGTTCGATGGGCGGTTCTTCTTTCTTTGAGTCGGATTCTTAAGTGAAATTTCGGTGAACTTCGGTCGGCAGATTTGAATTTTCAATTTAAATTAGGATGTTATATTTTTTTAAAATTTTTTATTGTAATATTTATTAAGAATTTTTAATTATAAAAATTTAAAATTTAAAATTTAAATTTGTAGAATGAACAAAAGTTTTAAGTGAAAAGTCTTAAGATAAAATTCTAAAAGAATAAGAGTTTGTTTAGTTATATTTTTGAGTTATAGTAATTTAAATGTAGATTTTGGGTTAAATTTAAGTTATAATTTGAATTAAAATTGTAATTTTAGTTTGTGTTTGAATATGCACATTTGAATTATGATTTGAATTGAGAATCTATTTGAATTTATATTTGAGTAGGTTAAAATTTAAATTTATATTTAGATAATATTTTAATAAAAACTTAATAGTGATGAAAAAATTTAATAGGGTATATGAGTGAGGTTTTATTCGTCTTTTCGTTGTGAACGAATAGAAAAAAATCATCTCAATCGGAATTAAAATGAAAAAATTATGACGTTTTTAAGAATAAAAAAATATTGTTTATTAACTTGAGTTTGAATTTAAAAACTTGAGTTGAAGGGGAAATTTAAACTTAGATTTTAGTCCTAAATTTAAGTTAAAACTGAAGTTAAAATTTAAATTTTACAAACGAACATAAACTTAAATAAAATTATAACTTATATTCAA
Organism: Morus alba; assembly: GCA_012066045.3. Taxonomy (NCBI): domain Eukaryota; kingdom Viridiplantae; phylum Streptophyta; class Magnoliopsida; order Rosales; family Moraceae; genus Morus; species Morus alba. The sequence continues at coordinate 61,651 of JABXEQ010000245.1, read as the reverse complement.
ACTTTTTAAAATTTTACTCTAAAAGAACAAGCTTTAAAAGTTACTACTTAAATTTTATAAATGAACATAAATTTAAATAAAATTATAACTTGAATTCAAACTTTTTTTTAATTCAAAACGGAGAAGTTTTTTTTGGAAGGCATATAACGTTAAAAGTTGCTTCATAAACTCGTGTACTTGAATTCAAACTTTTTTTTATATACCTTACCAATGGAGAAGTCGCAAAGACAAAAATTCTATTTGGAAGGCAAGCACTTGATCAGCATAACGTTAAAAGTTGCCTTCATAAACTCGTGTACTTGAATTCAAACTTTTTTTTATATACCTTACCAATGGAGAAGTCGCAAAGACAAAAATTCTATTTGGAAGGCAAGCACTTGATCAGCATAACGTTAAAAGTTGCCTTCATAAACTCGTGTATCATCATTTTGTTTGAACTTGATTTTAACTTGAATGTGGGTACATCATGGACAGAAAGTGATGATAAAAACTATAGAAATTCAAATTGTCATAATTTGAACTACAATTTGAATAGATATTTACATATGTATTAGAGTTTTACAATAAATCTTATAAAATCTCTTTATTAATGTAAATGAAGTATTTAAATACACAATGTGGATAATAATTTGTTCCTCTATTTATTATGAACACATTGAGAAAAAAAAAAAAAAATTTCAATTGAATTTAAAATAAAAAAGTTATGATATTTTTAAGTTTAAAGTTGAAGAGAGAGATAGAGCAAAAAATAATTGTGTATGAACTGATTATTGAATTTATGAGGTGGTGAATTTTAAAATTAATAATTAAAATTGTAATTGGTGGTTTGAATGGCCCCTCCTAATTTCTAAATCAAATACTAATTTAAACTTTTCAGCCCAATATGAATTGAGTGGACGTTTAGTTCATCGATTCAGAATCATGATTCTAAATCATTCTCGTTTTACGTGTGTCTTTTGCAAGAGAAAAATATTGTAGAGAACCGTGAATCATGATTCAGAATCAATGACGAATATAAGAAATAAACATGCACTGAATGATTTGGTCCTAATAGCTGAACCAACCATGGGGAAAGTATTCGTAAGTATCTCAAACCCATGATGAGAAAAGCCTCATCCTTGCTAACTTACGCGAGTTAACGAGGTGAGTATTTTTATCCATGAGGCGGTTTGGTGAGAAGAACCACCACAAACTTGTCTTGTTGTCATCCTTAGATTTAACTAAAATAGGTGATGGGTTAATTGATATTGTTGTACTGTTAAAAATTTTAAAAGTTATATTATTAGTCAAAAGTTGTTGTGATTAGTAGCATGTAGATGTTTGCTTTTCTTTTTTTTTTTTAATTGTTGTTGTGATTAGTGGCATGTAGGTGTTTGTTATTTTTTTTAATTGTCGTGAAAACCAAAAGTATAAATATAGGTATTTGGTAAACTATATATAAAAGGGATGCGTCTATTGACACTCCTTTTTATACTTTTTACACACCTGATTTTAGTATTATTAGATTACCCATTAATAAAATAATTAATTATAAAAATTCTCCCTGAACCATGACTCCTGTAACAATTTGTCTCCCGATCTTCAAATGTAACATCCATTCTCCCAAAATTATGAATTGTTAACAAAAATGCTCCTTCCATTAGTGTTTCTAATAGAATCACCACATGTCACACAAATATTGATTATTGCTAACCACTTTGAAGTACAATTACTTTTCTACCAATGATTCTTGAATTTATATTTTTTAAAATCCATATTTTAATTTCATTTAATATGATAATTAATAGAACAAAGCAATAAAACAATAGTTTTAATATGATAATTTTGAAATTTTAAGAGAAGTGTAATAAGTAAAATTAGGGGTGATTTAAGAATGTGTGTGTGAAAAATAGAAAAAGGATGTCAATAGATGCACTCTATAAAAATTTATCATAGAAACGTGTATTGACTTAAATAGACATATTTTAGCACAACCTTTATAGTTAGAATAAAATAGTAATAAAATCCTAAAAAAAGAAAAACTACACCAATGAAATAAATACTAAATTTCTTTTTAATTTTTATTTGTAAACATTTTGATAATTATTAAAAATTTTAGTATATTTTGTAAAAAAAAAAAAAAAAATTTTTAAATGTACCTACATATATTTTTTTAATTTAGTATGAAAAAGTTAAAAGAAAGTGTTTGGTAGACTGTAATTAATAGAAATCATATTATTAAGAAAGTGATTGAGAAGTACTATAATTCTTAGAAAATATACATTATAACTGTTACGCATAAGAATCTTCTAATTAATGTTCAAAAATATTATTTTACTGTGTTTGATTTTATATGTGATCCTTCTTATAAAATTAATAATTTTAAAAGTTTGAAAACTAAACAAATCGTAATTACCATTTTAACATTAGATTACTCTTATTAGATTTAATCCTATAAAATCCTTCATGAATATTATTTAAAAATATATATATATATATATATAAATAAGTTTTCAAAAAACTAATTACGACTAAAAAAAAAGTAAAAGAAAAAAAAAACTGAAAAAGGAAAACAAAAAACAAAACCGTTATTTCTTTCTCATCCCATCATTCCTCTCGATTTTTCTCTCTCCTTCCATATTGGAGTCAGGTTTTCTGACGACAAGACAAAAGGACCTGTTGAAAATGAAAATGCACAGTAATATTCAGATTATCTCATTTTAAAGTAAAGTAAATTTTATGGGATTTATTTTTTAAAAATGTAAAAATTACAATTTTTGTAACAAATGTTAAAATGCATGCAGATTTTAAATTCTTATTCAAAGATTATCCCATGTCAAATGCTACCGGAGAAAATAAATCAAAACTTAAGTTTTGTTATTATGGTTATTTTAACAAATTTGGACATGCAATCTAAAAGTTGACTTCACATGCTTTTTAAATATTAAGGGTCCGTTTAGTTCGCTGATTCGAATTTTTAATTCGAATTGAGATGTGATTTGATACCTCTTCATCCCTCTCAGTCTCTCCCATCATTCCTCTTGATTTTTCTCTCTCTTTCCATATTGGAGTTAGGTTTTCTGATGATGAGATGAAAGGACCTATTGAAGATGAGGATGCACTGTAATATTCAGATTACCTCATTTTGAAGTAAAGTGAATTTTATGGGATTTGTTTTTCCAAAAATGTAAAAATTGCAAATTTTGTAACAAATGTGAAAATGGATGCAGATTTTAAATTCTCATTCAAAGATTATCCCATGTCAAATGCCACCGGAGAAAATAAATCAAAACTTAAGTTTTGTTATTATGGTTATTTTAACAAATTTGGACATGCAGTCCAAAAGTTGACTTGACATGCTTTCTAAATATTAAGGGTCCGTTTAGTTTGTTGATTCGAGTTTTTAATTTGAATTGAGATGTGATTTTATATGAGAGCTTTTCACTGTAGTAAAAAAGTTAGATATGACTGTTCTTAAGAGCTTTTTATTGTAACAAAACTCGAATTTAAAACTCAAATCGGTGAAATAAACGGAGCCTAAACATACCTAATACTATAAAATTCAACGATCATAAGTAATATAGCTATGGAGAACAGTTTTCATTTGAGTGCAAAAACAGAACAAAAATACTACAAAAATAATTGTCTATGACACTATCATACCATGTCAATTAAATGTACCTCTATATTCTAACTATTGAAAGAAGCAAATTCTAACTATTGAAATCAAATCGTTTTTTTTTTTTTTTTTTTTTTTTTTTTCGCTTGGAATATCGCTTTTTAGCTCTTCTCCTTTTATATTGTCGTATTTTTCTTCGAAATCAAATCAGCATCAGAAGCGTTGTGTGCTCAATTTCATTAACCTCTTAACCCAGTAAGTATTTTTAATCTTTTCTCTTTTCTCTTTTCAGTATTTTCTTTTTCTTTTCCAAGTTTTTGATGCAATTTCTCCCATTTCGAATAGCTTTCTGGGTTGTAATAATTGATTGTAATTTGCATCATATGATGAAATCCGATTTTCTATTCAGATTTGACAGATGCTGAGAAGTGTTGCCAACACTTTCTTTTGTAATTTCTGTGTAACCAAACATTATTCTGTTGTGATTTCTTGTATAAGCAAATGGGCATGCAAGAAATATTACAAACTTTCAGTGCGTGGATGCTTTTTCCAAATAGTTCACTTATTGACGGTCGGTCATTGTTTGTGAGGAGAAATTTGATAGAGGTAAGAAAAGCGTTTGATGCAAGGATCGTCAATGGTTGTGAAAATAATATATTTATTTATTAAATTTGATAATGTCATTTTGCTCGATAGCTTTTATAAAAAGAGTGTTTTAAGATATGGACGAGAATAAATTACCACTTAATATTGTGATCTACAATATCCTGACTTATGCAATATATATATATATATATATATATATATATATGACTATTCATATTTCTTGAAGTTGAAATTTTTCTCCTATATGCATGACTTATACTATCTGCATTATTAGAGCACGTCCATGACAATCTGCTCAAGAATTTTCAGTTACTGTTCTTTGAAATTGTCTTCCTTGTTTGGTATAAATAAGTTCTTTCTTCATATATGGTTCTTGTAAATGGAAGCTTTTCTCTTGGGCCTTCTTCGATTCACAGATTTGAGTTTTTAATTTGAGTTGAGATGTAATTTTATGTGAGAGCTTTTAACTGTAGCAAAAAAAGTTAATGTCCCGTTCATTTCACTAATTCGAGTTTTGATACAGTAAAAAACTCTCAGAAACAGTCACATCTAATTTTTTTACTACAATAAAAAACTCTCACATAAAATCACATCTTAACTTGAATTAAAAACTTAAATAAGCAAACTAAATAGACCCTAAATGTGACTTTTATGAAAGTTTTTAACTATAATAAAACTATAATTAAAATTTTGAATAGGTGAAATCAACAGGTTCCTCTAATAATATTATGCTTTATCCAATTTGTTATGCTATTCTCAACAAGTAAAGGATGATTTTCTTTTGCCTCCTGCAATGGGCGATGGTGGGTTTTAGCGTTTAGAGTTAGAGAAAATCCAATATTCATTGAAGCTTGATACAAAACACTGCAATAATCAGATTACAAATGCAATAAAATCAAATTATGAGACAGTTTAGTAGTGCTTTAGATTATGCTTTATCCAGTTTGTTATGCTATTCTCAACAAGTAAAGGATGATTTTCTTTTGCCTCCTGCAATGGGCGATGGCGGGTTTTAGCGTTTAGAGTTAGAGAAAATCCAATATTCATTGAAGCTTGATACAAAACACTGCAATAATCAAGATTACAAATGCAATAAAATCAAATTATGAGACAGTTTAGTAGTGCTTTAGATTTTATTAGATTTTAGAAAAATTGTTGTTAGCTATGCTAAAAAAACAACTGAGTGTTTAGTAAACTGTAATTATACAAGTATTAATTCTAGAAGTATTATGGGTATTATGAAAGTTTCATTAATTGTACTTCAATGTGATTTCCGCACAATTTAAAAATCAAAGTTGTCTTTAAACTGCTTCTGATTTTAGACTGTAAATTATTTAAAAAAGTTTAAGAATCACTTTTTATGCGTTTTACTAAACATAAATTTTAATTGTGAATTGCTAGATAATTAATTTTGGACTCCAAAAATCATTATCAAACATACCCATAAGTGTGGTGGAACTGGCAGGTAGCTACATAATTTAATAGAACTAGAAACGAGGCAATTCAACCATCTCAAAATCGAAAAAGTATAACAATATTTTAAGTAGCATGTTTTTGTATCTCGTTTTTTGTATGCGTTTCCTTTATTTTGCAAGAGTTTCTCTTCACAAAATATATGCTATAAATGTGAATAAAAAATCTGATTTATTTTTTTTTCTTTCCATGCTTCTGTGGCAGTAGCTATTCTCATGCCTCTTTTTATTTGTCATATTCTTGTAGGTTGGATAGAACCTGCATAACATTTACATATGTTTTTCATTACTTGCGACCAGAAAAAAAACAAAAAAAAAAAAAGAAAAAAGAACAAAAAGGTTTTGTTTCTATTTCATGTTTTATGACATATGTTATAAAATCTCATTGTAAACGACGTATTTAAATATGTTTTTTTTTTCATTATGAACATATAGGAAAATATTCATCTTAACTGAAGTTGAAATGAAAAATAATTAATGACATTTTTAAGTTTAAAGTTGAAGAGAGAAAATAAAAAAACAATTGTGTTTGAACTATTGTCAATAATCCGAATTGTGAATTTTAGGGAGGTTATGAATTCTAAAATCAACCATCTGAATCGTAGTTGATGGTTTGAATGGTCTCTTTTTATTTTTAAAATAAACACTAATTTGAACCTTTAGGTATAATTCGAATTGAATTGTTTGGTTCAAATAGTTGAACTAAACACAGGACAAGTGTTTTCGACCTGAAATGGCTATTTAACTTATTTTCATCTCCGGTCAATTTAATTTTGATGCTATAAAAACCTGTGCTTAATATATTAATTGAGCAACAATTTAAACACATTTAATCTCAAAAATACTTTTCTTGTCTTTGACAAATCTCTATATATAAAAGAATTTATGCAATTTTATAAATTAGGATTTTCGAAATGGTTTTGTGCATTGAATGATAACCATTGAAACAAGAATCTCTCATACAATCAATACAAGAGTATTTGTAAGAATTCAACTTATGTAGACTAGTTTTGTGAATCTTGAAGCTGCAAGATCAAAATCCATCTTCACATTATTTCGTTTCCGCAAACTTGATCTAACTCCATTCAAACTCGAGTTGATTATAATTGAACAATACTGGCTTAAATAAAAAAAGAAAATCTGTCAGTAACCTCACAATTACTTGTTTGTTATCATTAAAATTGTTGCTTTAAGTATATGGATAAGCTGGATAAGCCTCGAATGATCTGAATTTACAGGGATTTATTACAGTTAGAATTTGAAAACAAAAAATAAGAGAAAATCAACTTTATTAGTTTTCTTTTGCTCATTTATCTATACGGGAAGTTCCTTGGTAAAATTTCAATCACGCGGACTTGAATCAAACAAGAGAATACCTAATTTTGCTTTAAAAAGTTTCCATGATATGACATCAAACCAATCAAATAATTGCCCGATTATATTTTCAAAGTCTTGCAATTCAAATATATTAGGAATCTTACGTTGCGTTTAGTATGAGAGTTTAAATTAGAATAATTTTAGTTTTACAACTAGAATCATGATTTATAGTTTAAATTTAGAGTCCAAACCATAATTTTAAAACCAGAATCATAACCAGATGTTTAAACCATCTAAAATTAAGATAGGAGGTAGTTTTATTTTTTAAGGTGATTCTGATTTAAAACATCACATCATGATTCAAACTATGAACAAAAACTATCCAAACCAAACACTCGTTTTCAAGAACTATTTTTTACTTTTTGTAAACAAAAATTTGAACCAAAATCATAATTCTGATTTAAAAACCCTCATACTAGACGCAATCTTAATCAAAAGAATTCAAAAATATTGTAAAATTGATTTTAAGATGATCACATATATATATATATATTACAATAAAATGTCAATGAAAAATGGGAATAAAAACGTAACAATTTGTATAATTTTTCATAAAAACTAGTCATTTAACGTATTGTTTAGTGACATCTGAATGGTTTTTTACTGTTTCAAACATATTTCTCTTCATTTCTCAGTAATTAAAAATCATTTGTTAATATCCTCAAAAAACATTTTTTTATGTTGATAAAAGGAAATGATGATTTGACCGGACATCAAAGTTTGATTAGAAAGTAAAAAAAATTTAACCCACAAACAAAAGTCGTATTTCTATTTATAGTCTCATTTATTTTATTAATTTAAATTTAAATTTTAAATTTTATTATATTTAAAAAATTTTAAAAATAATTACATTTAATATTTTTATTATAATAAAAATTTTCATATAAAATTATATTTTAATTTAAATTAAAAATTTAAATCAATAAATTAAATATATCCGATAGTTATCACGCACACACAGAGGACTATAACAAGGGGGTAGGAGAGTGTTGCTTTCCCGTAAGCAATTGCAATGACTGAAGCTTTAAGATGCTTTCTGCTGGGCCAGTACCTACATTTAGGCCCCATTATATGGTGGGCCATGACACTTTTGATAGATACTGACGAACTAAGAAGAAAGTATGAGTTTAGAATTTGTTTTAAAATAATTTTATTTTTTATATAAAAATAAAAATAAAAATATTTTTAAGTTTGGATAAAAATTATTTTTAAAAATATATTTGATAATTTTATTAAGAGATTATTTTTAATATAAAAAATTTATTAATGTCTCTCTCTATTTGAGAGAGGAGAAAATGAAAATAAAAAATGAAAAATGACTAAACAAAAATGAAAATTATTTTTTATTTCTCTCTCATTTTACACTAAATTAAAAAATCATTTTTATTTTTGTTTTTTATTTTTATTTATGTTGAATGCCGTTTTAAAATCTTTTTTATTTTTTATTTTTAAAAAACGTGAAAAATAATAACAATAACAATTCCAAGCATGACAATAATTTGTCATAATTTTATACATATTTATTATTTATATCGTTTTAAATAATTAAGTTTTATTGTAGTATTTTATTTTTTTTATTAATTGAATGAAAACGTTTAACCTTTCCTACCTAATTTTTCACCTTTTTTGTGTTTCTAGTTTCTACTTTCTAGTGTGGGATGCCCACGTATGGGTTTCTTGTTTTTTAGTCAATTGGACCACAAAAAATTGGCCGTTTGCCAGATTATAGATCAAGAAAAAGAGTTCGGACTAAGAAAGATTTTTTCTCTCAAAAATAAAAAATAGGAGGTTGGTCATCCACCAATTTGGCTTTTTGGCTTTTTGTTTTATTTTTTATTTTTTTTATTTAGATAAGATGAGAAATTGATTAGAACTGAAGTGCTTAGTCTGATTAAAACAAATTGAAACTTTTGCTTCTTTAGTATAGAATATACCACTTTTACTAAGCGGCAAACATCATGTAACTTGTGCAACTTACAATTAGGTCACATCTTTTTGTTAAAAAAAATAAATAAATAAACCATCTCTAATGTAAATGCTAATATCATTTGTATATTTGATATTAAAAATATGATATCATATGTTAGTTTTATTTATG
>JABXEQ010000245.1:0-47500 GCA_012066045.3 Morus alba | reverse complement strand
GCAGAAATAAGCAACAATTATAATTCTAATTACACTTATTTTTTGTCCTAATATTGTAGGAAGGTACTCCACATTACCCCGGAGTGGTGCCTCGTGCAATGGAGGCAATCTTTAAGCAAGCAGTGGATAGCAACCATGTATTTATCTTCAGTTTCAGTATGCTTGAGATTTATCTTGGAAAACTAAAAGACTTGCTTGTTCCTCAGCCAACAAAAGCAATGGATCCCATGCCACCATGGTGAGTATACAGTTATATACATATTCAGATGCACATTCATGCTCACATACGTTACATAGAATGTAGAAAAGGGTATCCACCCTTATGTAAAGTTAGGAAGTTTTATTTACCTTCTTTATTTAGAAAAGATTAGGTTTAGATTTAGTTTCTATTTTTCTGAATTAGTTATTGTGATTTATTCACTTTCCTGTTTTTGTTGGGATTCCTAATTAAAAGGAATTTTAGTTTCCTATTTTGGTGGACTGGTATGCCAGCCACACGGTTAGCTATATATTAAGTTGTAAATCTCTTTTCAATTCAAGAAGAATAATTCAGCGATTTCTTCATGGTATCAGAGCCAAGCTCTGAGCCCTAATCTTCTTTCTTCTTCTTCTTTCTGGCCGTTTCTTCACCATGACCAAGTACGGCATGGCTTCACAATCCTCCTCCTCAGAAGTTACCTCTAGATCTGAGTCTCATCCTTCAGTTCCCTCTGTTCCCGATACTTCCCACCTTGTCACAAATCATTAACTGCATGGCCATAATTTTCTTCAATGGTCACAATCTGTCTTCATGTACATCTTCGGTCGAGGGAAGGATGGACATCTCACAGGCGAAACTGCTGCTCCTGAATCAACAAATCCTAAATACTGGCACTGGAAAACTGATGATCATCTAGTGATGTCATTGCTAATTAATTCCATGACCACGGAGGTTGGAGAAAATTTTCTGCTTCACCGAACAGCCAAGGAGATATGGGAGGCTGCTCATGAAACATATTCTAGCACAAAGAACACATCAAAATTATTTGAGATTGAGGCTAGGTTATATGACCTAAAACAAGGAGATTTGAGTGTTACTGAATATTTCAATGCTCTCACACGCTGCTGGCTGCAATTGGACCTGTATGAGATCCACTCCTGGAAGTGTGCTAATGACTCTACATTGTATAGGCAGATTGTTGAGCAGAAACGAACGATCAGATTCCTCCTTGGTCTCAATAAAGACCTAGATCAGGTCAGGGGAAGAGTCATGGGAAGTAAACCTTTCCCTACTATCTGAGAAGGTTTTGCAGAAGTCCGGAGGGAGGAGAGCAGGAAGAAATTGATGATGACAGATACTAACATCACACCTGCAGCCGAAGGTTCAGACTTATACACCCACAGTTCATCTCAGAACAATAGGGCTGGCAAAGGACGTCCATGGTGCGACCACTGTAAGAAGCTTGGTCATGTAAAGGCGACATGTTGGAAAATACATGGCAAACCTGCAGATTAAAAGCCATCTAATGGTCGATATGAAAGGGAAAATCGTGCGAATGCTGCTGTCACTACGGAAACTAGTGCAGAGGACAGTCCATTCACCAAGGAACAAATTGAGGCACTGCATAAATAGCCAAGTTGCTAATCCCGGACAGGCATCACACTCCACTACCGAGCAACACACCAGCCTTCTTGCACATCAAGGTATCCCATCCAATGCTTTTATTGTCCAAAATAATCAATCAAAACCGTGGATAGTTGACTCAGGAGCCTCAGACCACATGACTGGAGACTTCAACATTCTCAATAATTTTCAGACTTGCACTAGTCACTCTGGAGTCATAATTGCTGATGGATCATTCTCATCAGTGGCAGGAGCAAGATCAGTTCATTTGACAAAGGATCTTCTCCTTTCCTCTGTCTTTTATGCTCCTAAATTGAACTGCAATTCACTTTCCGTCAGCCAACTTATTCGCGACCTAAACTGTGTTACTAATTTCTATTCCAATCTTTGTGATTTTCAGGCAGTGGATTCGAGGAGGGTGATTGGCAGTGCTGAAATGCATGGTATGTAGAAAATAGCCAGCCGGCCCTTGTATTTAGATAGGAAGTTATTAGAATAGATTTTAGCTTATGTTTCCTTATTTAAATTTTGTAGTTTCCGGTTTTCTCTAGCTTAGTGGAATCCCTGATTTTTAGGGATTTTATTTCCTTTCCTAGTGGACTGGTTGGTCAGCCACATTAGCCTATATATTAGGTTGTAATCTGCCGTTTATGAATAAGGAGAATTGAATTTCATTCCATCAATTTCTTCATGGTATCGAGCCCTTGGTTTCTCGAACCCTAATCCTCTCCAAACATCTTTCTTTCCCGGCCGACACTCCTCATGACAAAATACGACATGGCATCACAATCCTCTTCCTCGAAATCACTTCGGATCCGAGAATAATTCCTCACCCTGTCATTCCCGATTCCTCCTCTCACCTTGTCACAAATCATAAACTTCATGGCCATAATTTTCTTCAATGGTCACAATCCGCTTTTATGTACATCTGCGGTAGAGGAAAGGATGGACACCTCACAAAGTAAATTTCGCCCGAAACAACAGGACCAAAAATATGTGGCCCTGAAAAACGATGATCATCTTGTCATGTCATGGTTGATAAATTCCATGACCACGGAGGTTGGAGAGAACTTTCTCGCTCTATAGGACAAACAAGGAAATATGGGAAGTCGCACGTGAAACTTACTCTAGCACGAGAATTCGTCCGAATTATTTGAGATTGAGAGCAGATTGTATGATCTACGACAGGAGAATCGAGTGTTACTCAATATTTCAACACTCTCACACGCTGTTGGTGCAATTGGACATGTATGAGATTTATTCTTGGAAGTGTCCCGATGATTCTCGCCTTGTATCGAAAGATTATTGAACAAAAAGGACCATCGATTTCTTCTTGGTCTCAATAAAGACCTAGACGGTAAGGGGGAGAATCATGGGGATTAAACCTCTCCCAACTATTCGGGAGGCTTTTGCGTAAGTCCGTAGAGAGGAGAGCGAAAGAAACTAATGATGACAGATAACCACCCTACACCCGCTTCCGAAGGATCACCAGACACTCATAATTCCTCTCGTAGTAATAAGCCCGTGAAGGGACGTCCCATGGTGCGACCATTGTAAGAAACTTGGTCATGTGAAGGAGACTTGCTGGAAATTACATGGAAAACCAGCAGATTGAAGCCATCCAAAGGAACGTTTTGACAGGGAAAATAGGGCAAACATCATGCGGCTACAGGGGGGGAACAATGCGTAAGTCACCCATTCACCAAGGAGCAACTTGAGGCACTGCAGAAAATGCTTGGTCATGGTTCCAGCCCCGACAGCACCACAATCCTCTCACGAGCAACCTACCAAATTTTCTAGCTCACCAAGGTATTCTATCCTATGCTCATATGGTTACAAACACAACACCAAAACCATGGATAGTTGACTCAGAGCCTCGGATCATATGACCGGAGACATTAATCTGCTTTAAAGTATAGTCCAAATACCAATTACCTGCCGTCCGAATAGCGGATGGCTCTGTTTTCACCAATGGCGGGAACCGGATCAAGACTGATTAACAAAGGATCTTCATCTCTACCCTGTCCTTTATGTCCCTAAATTAAACTGCAATCTACTTTCAATCAATAAACTTACTCGGAACCTAAAATGTGTGACTAAATTCTATGCCAATTGTTGTGATTTTCAGGCAGTGGATTCGGGGAAGGTGATTGGCAGTGCTGAGATGCATGGTGGTCTCTATTTGCTCAAAGAAAGTAATCTCCTTGGTAGACGAGTTCACCCGTCAAGTTATGTTTCTGAGTCTAGTTCAAATTCCGTCAATCTTGTTTCCAATTCTGTTTCTATTGAGAGTCAAGTCATGTTATGGCATTGTCGCCTTGGTCATCCAAATTTTGGATACATTGAAAAGTTGTTTCCGCATTTATTTATCAATAAAAAGTCCAATTTTTACCAATGTGAAATTTGCCAGCTTGCAAAACATACAAGACAAGTGTATGCCAGTTTACAATACAAGCCTTCACATCCATTTTCTGTAATTCATAGTGACATCTGGGGACCCTCACGAGTAAAAAATATAAATGGGGCTCGATGGTTTGTATCATTCATAGATGATCACACAAGAACAACTTGGACATTCCTTATGAAGGAAAAATCCGAAACGGCCACCATCTTTCAATCCTTCCAGTCCATGATCACTACTCAATTTCAAAGAAGCATTCAAGTTCTAAAAACAGATAATGCTAGGGAGTATTTCAATTCCATCCTTGGTCCTTACCTCTCCAAGCATGGCATCATTCATATAAGTTCTTGTGTTGATACTCCACAACAAAATGGAGTTGCCGAAAGAAAGAATAGACATCTACTTGAGGTGGCCCGCACCATCATGTTCTCCAATCATGTGCCTAAACATTTTTGGGGGGAAGCCATACTCACAGCCACATATCTCATCAATAGGATGCCTAGTCGAGTCCTAAAATTCCAAAACCCTCGGCAAATTCTCATGGCAACCTATCCACATATTCGTTCCTTTTCTTCTGACTTACCATTGAAGGTCTTTGGTTGTTCTTCCTTTGTTCACATCCACCAACAACACCGAACCAAACTTGATCCCAAGTCTCTCAAATGCATCTTCCTCGGTTACTCCTCTAATCAAAAAGGATACAAGTGTTACTCCCCAATCACTAGGAAAGTATACAACTCCATGGATGTCACCTTTTTCGAGAATCAATCTTACTTTCCCAAATCCGAAATTCAGGGGGAGAACTCGAGGGAATATCAGATTTGGGATCTTCTCCAAGATACTCAGGCCACCTCTATCACTGAAATTCCAGCCACCTCTGTCACTGAAATTCCAGCCTCTGTCACTGAAATTCCAGCCCCAATTCCAGTCCCAACTGTTCATACTTCACCTCAACTTGACAATAATGATCATGAACTTCGTGTCTATACAAGAAGGAAACGACCAACCGAGCACATAGAGAAATACCATGCGGACCCGTGGATCGCCAAGAACCGAGCCCAAGTCCTTCGCATCCGATAATCACAATGGTATGAATTTTGCAACTCATAACTCTATTGATCCAAAGGTTGATGATTCTGAGCGACCAATTGCCCACAGGAAAGGTGTTCGAGGGTGCACTAGTCATCCAATCGAAAGATATGTAGCGTATGGGAAGTTGCTTCCACCTTACAGGGCCTTTGTGTCCAATCTTGATAGTGTGCAGATACCTAACTCTATCCAAGAGGCTCTAAAGGTTCCAGCATGGAAACAAGCAGTTGAGGAAGAAATTCGGGCTCTAGAAAGGAACAAAACATGGATCCTTACAGAATTACCTCATGGCAAAAACCCTGTAGGCTGCAAGTGGATATTCACGGTTAAATACAAAGCTGATGGAAGCGTTGAACGATTCAAAGCCAGACTTGTAGCGAAGGGCTTCACGCAGTCATATGGAATAGACTACCAGGAGACTTTTGCACCTGTTGCCAAGCTCAACACGGTTCGAGTTCTACTCTCTCTTGCAGTGAATCAAGATTGGCCTCTCTACCAACTTGATGTTAAAAATGCCTTCTTGAATGGGGACCTCGAAGAAGAAGTCTACATGACCATACCTCCGGGCTTGGAAAATAATTCAAACAGCAGGTTTGTGTGTAAGTTGAAGAAGTCTCTATATGGTTTGAAGCAATCTCCTCGTGCTTGGTTTGACAGGTTTGCCAAAACTGTGATTGCAAATGGAAACCATCAGTGTCAAGCTGATCACACACTGTTTGTTAAATCCAATTCTGGAGGCAAGATAGCTATTCTCATAGTATATGTAGACGATATTATTTTGACAGGTGATGATTCAAAGGAAATTATGGGACTCAAAAAGATGCTGGCAACAGAATTTGAAATCAAGGATCTCGGATTTCTCGTTTTTTCTGGGAATGGAGGTGGCTCGATCAAAGGAGGGAATTGTAATATCCCAAAGAAAGTACATCTTAGACTTGTTAAGTGAAATCGGCTTTCTTGGGTGTAAACCCGCCGACACACCCATGGATCCCAACAAAAAGCCAAATGTATGAAGAAAGTAATCCAATGACAAGGGAAGATATCGAGACTTGTGGGGAAACTAATCTACCTATCACACACAAGACCCGATATTGCCTATTCAACAAGTAGTAAGCCAAACACATGAATAATCCGAGTGAGGATCATTTGGAAGCAAAGGAATGGATTCTCGAGATACTTAAAGATGACACTGACACGGTTTGTTCTTCCAAAAATCGGAAAACGTGAGGTTGAGGTATACATCGATGCTAGTCAAGGTGAGAATTAACTGATAGAAGGTCAACAACTGGTTACTGTTCATATGTCTGGGGAAATCTCGTCACATGGAGAAGTAAGAAACAAGCTGTTGTCTCAAGGAGTAGTGCAGAATCAGAATATCGTGCCCTTGCACTAGGAATATGTGAAGGAATGTGGCTTCAAAGACTATTAAGGGAGCTCAAGGTCGAGACGAGGGACGCAGTTAAGATGTTTAGTGACAGTCAGGCAGCTATTAGCATCGCTAAAAATCCCGTGCATCATGACAGAACAAAACACATCGAGATTGATCGACACTTTATCTCAGAGAAGGTCAACAATGGGATTGTGCAAATAAGCTATGTTTCAACAAAACAACAGTTGCCGATATACTCACTAAGGCACTTCCAAGGGTCACCGATGAATTGAACTCAAGCTTGGTTTGTATAACATATACAACCCGACTTGAGGGGAGTGTAGAAAATAGCCACCGGCCCTTGTATTTAGATAGGAAGTTATTAGAATAGATTTTAGCTTATGTTTCCTTATTTAAATTTTGTAGTTTCGGTTTTCTCTAGCTTAGTGGAATCCCGATTTTTTAGGATTTTATTTCCTTTCCTAGTGGACTGGTTGGTCAGCCACATTAGCCTATATATTAGGTTGTAATCTGCCGTTTATGAATAAGGAGAATTGAATTTCATTCCATCAATTTCTTCATGGTGGTCTATATCTACTCAAGGAAAATAATCTCCAAAATAGACAAGTTCACCCGTCAAATTGTGTTTCAAAGTCTAGTCCAAAGTCTGTCAAGTTTGCTTCCAATTCTGTGTCTATTTCCAATTCTAATTCTGTTTCAGTTGAAAGTCAAGTCATGTTATGGCATTATCGCCTTGGTCATCCAAACTTTGCTTATGTTGAGAAATTGTTTCCTCATTTGTTTATAAATAAAAATCCAATATTTATCAGTGTGAAAAATACAAAACCCTCACATCCATTTTCTGTGATTCATAGTGACATTTGGGGACCCTCACGTGTGAAAAATATCAATGGGGCTCGGTGGTTTGTAACATTCATAGATGACCATACAAGAACAACTTAGACCTTTCTTATGAAAGAAAAATCTGAAACAACCACCATCTTTCATTCTTTTCATTCAATGATCTCCACTAAATTTCAAAGTAATATTCAGGTCCTCAAAACCGATAATGCTAAAGACTACTTTAATTCCATCCTTGGTTCTTATCTGTCCAAACATGGTATCATTCATATAAGCTCTTGTGTCGACACTCCACAACAAAACGGAGTGGCTGAGAGGAAAAACAGACATTTGCTTGAGGTAGCCCGTGCCACTATGTTCACCAATAATGTACCTAAGCATTTCTGGGGGGAAGCCATACGCACAGCCACATATCTCATAAATAGGATGCCCAACCGTGTCCTAAAATTTCAGACCCCTCGCCATGTCCTTATAAATGCATATCCACATATTTGCTCCTTTTCTTCTGACCTACCACTCAAAGTCTTTGGTTGCTCCTCCTTTGTCCACATTACTCCTCTAATCAAAAAGGTTACAACTGTTATTCTCCGATCACTAGAAAAGTATATAACTCCATGGATGTCACCTTCTTTGAAAACCAATCTTACTTTCCCAAATCCGACATTCAGGGGAAGAATTCAAGGGAATATCAGATTTGGGACCTCCTTCAAGACACTCAAGCCAGTTTTCCTCCTCTACCAAAATCTGCCAATGTCCCTGCCATTGTTCCTATCATTGAAACAAAAACAGTCACAGAAACAGTCCTGGTTCCTACACCTGAAACAGAACCAATGGTCTCAAATCTACCACAACTTGACACTAATAATCCTGAACTTCGTGTCTATAGAAGGAGAAGACCAGCTGAGCATAAAGAGGAAACTATGCAAAATCACCACTCTCAATCATCGGAACCAAGTCCTACTGTACTCGATGATCATAATGGTATGGATCCCTCATCTTATGACACTCATGTTCCCATGATTGATAATTCAAATCTTCCAATTGCTCATAGAAAAGGTGTTTGTGGGTGTATTGGACATTCAATTAAGAAGTATGTAGCCTATGGGAAATTACGACCTTCTTACAGGGCTTTTGTCACAAACCTGGATAGTGTGAAGGTACCTGACTCTATTCAAGAGGCTCTAAAGAACCCAGCATGGAAAAAGGCAGTAGAGGAAGAGATTCGGGCTCTGGAAAGCAATAACACATGGATTCTTACATCACTACCTCCTGGTAAGAATCCTGTTGGATGCAAGTGGATATTCACTGTCAAGTACAAAGCTGATGGAAGTGTCGAGAGATTCAAGGCTAGAATTGTAGCAAAGGGTTTCACACAGTCATATGGGATAGACTACCAAGAGACTTTTGCACCTGTGGCTAAACTCAACACTATCCGAGTTCTACTCTCTTGCAGTAAATCAAGATTGGCCATTATAACAACTTGATGTTAAAAATGCCTTCCTGAACGGGGATCTTGAAGAGGAAGTCTACATGACCATACCTCCAGGGTTGGAAAACAAGTCAAACAACAGGCAAGTTTGCAAACTGAAGAAGTCGTTGTATGGCTTGAAGCAATCTCCTCGTGCATGGTTTTACAAGTTTGCTAAGATTGTGATAGCATATGGATATCAACAGTGTCAAACTGACCATACACTGTTTGTTAAAAGCAAACCAGGAGGGAAGATGGCTATTCTCATAGTTTATGTTAATGATATCATCTTAACAGGAGATGATTCAGAGGAAATTCTCAAGTTGAAGAGGTTGCTAGCAACATAATTTGAGATCAAGGACCTCGGGACTCTAAGGTATTTTCTAAGAATGGAGGTGGCTCGGTCTAAGGAAGGGATCGTCATATCCCAAAGGAAGTATATTTTGGATCTGTTAAGTGAAACATGCTTACTTGGATGCAAACTTGCTGACACGCCTATGGATCCAACTAAAAGATTGAGCAGAAGTGAAGAAAGCAGTCCTGTTGACAAGGGAAGGTACCAAAGGCTGGTTGGGAAACTCATCTACCTATCTCACACTAGACCTAATATTGCATATTCAGTCAGTGTAGTAAGTCAACACATGAATAATCCAACTAAGGATCATTTAGAGGCAGTAAACAGGATTTTGAGGTATTTAAAGATGACTCCTGGACATGGTTTACTATTCAGAAAATGTGAAAACCGTGAGGTGGAAATCTATACTGATGCTAGCTAGGCAGGAGAGCTAACTAATAGGAGATCAACTACTGGCTATTGATCCTATGTCTGGGGTAATCTCGTCACTTGGAGAAGCAAAAAGCAAGCTGTTGTCTCTCGGAGTAGTGCAGAGTCAGAATATCGTGCTCTCGCACTAGGAATATGTGAAGGAATGTGGCTACAAAGGTTATTAAGAGAAATTAATGTTGAAGTACAAGACTCAGTTAAGATGTTCAGTGACAGTCAAGCTGCTATTAGCATAGTCAAAAATCCTATACACCACGATAGAACAAAACACATTGAGATTGATCGACACTTCATCTCAGAGAAGGTCAACAATGGGATTGTTCAGCTCAGCTATGTTCCAACAAAGCAGCAGATTGTTGATGTTCTCACCAAGGCACTTCCAAGGGTTAGTTTCGATGAGTTTAACTCCAAGCTTGGTTTGTATAACATATACAACCCAGCTTGAGGGGGAGTGTAGAAAAGGGTATCGACCCTTATGTAAAGTTAGGAAGTTTTATTTACCTTCTTTATTTAGAAAAGATTAGGTTTAGATTTAGTTTCTGTTTTTCTGAATTAGTTATTGTGATTTATTCACTTTCCTGTTTTTGTTGGGATTCCTAATTAAAAGGAATTTCAGTTTCCTATTTTGGTGTACTGGTATGCCAGCCACACGGTTAGCTATATATTAGGTTGTAAATCTCTTTTCAATTCAAGAAGAATAATTCAACGATTTCTTCATAGAAGATTCTTGAAATACTCAGTTTCAATAATCCAATCCAACAACAAAATAACTGGTCAAATAAAAATAACAATTAAGGTAACTTCCTTTTTTTTTTTTTTTTGGCTAAAAGAGCAATTAAGGTAATTGATTGTTAAACTTTGTAACCACCTCATATTTGATCATCATTATCCCAGATAGGCTCTAATTTAATTGACTAGTTTCACATTTGACATTAAGAAGGTATGAAGATGGGTTTACCACTGTCAAGCTGTTAGAGCTACACCAGATAAAGAGGACTCTGGATTATCCCAATGCAACAAATACACGCTTTTTTTATGCGTGTATATTTACAGAATAAACACAAAAACAGATTTGAAAGCATGCTTATATACGCCGGTAATCACTATTTGTTCTGTCATTTAACGTATTATGCATTGCTAAATACGTAGCTGTAGGGGGCGTGGATGTGTGTGCACCCATGCACGAGCATAATGCATGTGAAATTGCATCTAAGAAACCAAGAATAACCCCGTTCCTCGATTCTTCTCTCTCTCCGGGATAAGACCTTTTGAAAGGGGAAAATTACTACTTTCTAGTTCAAATAATGAAAAGGAAAAAGAAAAGAAGATGTTGAAAATCTTTAGAAGATAACAACCAGAACCAATTTCTTCGTTTGGATTTTGCATATGTAATACATCCTTCTAGTGGGATGCCATTTATCTCGACAAAAGCCAAAATTGCGAAAGAATGTGATGCAAACACAAAGCAGGCATCGATCAAATATTTGAGTATAAAAAAATAGGAAAAAAAAAAAATGACCGAAATAAAATTTTATGAGTGAGCTATATATATCTTTTAGCCTGTATGTGACTTGCACGACAAGAATATAATAGGAACAAATTTTCACTATGTTTAATGACAATTCTTAACCACTAGAGTTCAGTCAAGTTGTCTTATGTGATCTAACATTCGAATTTATTAGCGCATTTGCCTTCTAAACTTCTATTTGTTAAATGCATTTCCTGCTCTCTAATGTATTATTTTATTCTTATGAACAGTCTCTCAATCCAAACAGATCCAAAGGGAGGGGTCGAGATAGACAACCTCTTGGCTATTCGAGTAACTGACTTCAACCAAGCTTTGAGACTGTATAGATTAGGATGCCGTTTTAGATCAACTGCTTCTACAAATTCTAACCTAACATCAAGCAGATCACATTGGTAATTTGTTCTCCTAAAAAAAGCCTAGTAAGCTCAATTTTGGCATTATACAAGACCAAAAATAGAAAAACCTCTATCTGGCCTCTTTATTCTGACATTGACTTTCTGATTCTCTTTTCCAGTATGATCTGCCTATCAATCACATGTTTTGATGCCCCTGAAAGGCGCCGAGAAACAAATAAAATATGGTTCATTGACCTCGGAGGAAGTGAGCGTGTTCTTAAGACAAAAGCCTCGGGGAGGAGACTTGATGAAGGGAAGGCCATCAACTTGTCACTCTCTGCTCTTGGAGATGTCATCCATGCCCTTCAAAAGAAAAACTTTCATGTACCTTATAGGTAACTGCACAGCTCACTGAATCATTAATCCATAAAATTTAAATAAAGTGAATCCTTCTCCAGAAGTAAGTCATTACAGCATAATCCTTCATCAAATAAAGAAGATATATGTAGAATTCCAGTAGACTATTGTGATGTTGTAACAACAAATGTATTTGTCAAGATGAGTTTCCAGAGCCCAACAAAGGAATTTTGTGAACTTCCTTTTGTTCCTAACCTACTTTCTTTATCATTGACAAAGTTAGACTAACAAGTTTTCAACTATTTTTAAGATTCCAATATATGCAGAAAAGTACAAATTTGATTTCGTTTGTAGTTTTTTACATTTTTATGTAGCTGTGGACTAATTGTTTGGCTTCTTTATTACCACCAAAATGAACCCTAATAAGAATCTTATTTTACTTTTGACAGGAACAGCAAGCTGACTCAAGTTCTTAGAGATTCCCTTGGCAACAAGTTTTCCTCCCTAAAACATATAACCGGTCATCTTATCTTAAATGACTAACAAGAGAAAAGCACCATATCTACACTATGCATTAGAATGTTCTGGAATTACTTTTATCGTGTGTCGTTTAGGGCTCCTCCTTGACAGCAAATTAAGCATGTATGGCTTTTCTCCATAGTTGAACACAACCATGGCAAATATTACAGGAAAACACTATTATTACAGAGAAATGGGAAGATACATTTCATGAAAAGAAATATACCTCGTGGTTCCCATTTAAAAAAATATATTTAGAAACTGCCAAGCTTGAATTCTTTGCTTGACCACACATATTTTTCAACTTCAGGAGAGGATTCAAAAACTCTTATGTTAGTGCATGTAAGTCCAAAAGAAGAAGATCTATGTGAGACAGTGTGCACTTTGAATTTCGCAACAAGGGTCAGAAGCATTCATTTGGGAAATACAGACACAACTGTAAGTAGATTGAATAGACCTCTCAAATAACTATCTGTTCTTTTTACCAGTCTCATACGTTTTTTTCTCTTTTCATTTCTTTGTTTCTTTTCACTTTCCCCTTAACTTTTGGTAAGCATCCACCTTTTTTGTTTTTTTTTTTTTTTTTTTTTTTTTTTTTTTTTTACCTGGTGAAAAAAAAAAAAACAATCCTATAAGTACTAAAAACATTTTAAAGTGTCAGGAGGTGCAACTCATGTGCAATGGTAGCATAAAAGAATTTTGGCCTATTAATAAGACTTTTCTTTCGGCCAAACAATTTATGAGATCAGTATTTTATTGACATGGATGAAGGCTCGTGTCAAGAAGACAGGATTTTAAGCACCTGCATCCCTAAATTTCTCATTATTTGGCACTTTCATCCATAGAAGTTTTCTTGGCAATGTAGTCCTTGAATTTACAAAGTAGTAGCAATTAACTCCACTCGTTAACTAGGGACATTTTAGATGGAATGATTATAAACTTTTAGCACGAGTGCCCTCTGACCTTTCTCATAGTTTGTCCTTTTTTTTTGGGGGGGCAATTTATTCCTTGAATTAGTCATGGACATTCCTAAAATTTAACTCCCATTAATGGTTGGAGTTAATTGCTACTCTTTTGGAAATTCAGGGACTAAATTGTTAAGGGGGGAAAAGAAGTTTAGGAGAAAGTGCCAAACCCTGAAAAGTTCAAGGCTAAAAGTCTAGAAACACCAACCGATAAGCATTCAAACATTAAACGTATATGAAACTCGTATAAGATCTTCTAATCACTCTCAGGTCTCAACGGAACATAAGAATTTTAGATTAGATGGAATAAAGACATAAATACAAAAATTAAAAATAGAGAAACAAAAACAAATATGAAACAGAGGCTCCATTCCAGAACGATTGGTAGTAGCCCCTCGATATGCTATATCCCAACCTTCCTGTTGGAGTAAATTTTGTCTTTTAACTCCAAATCAACTAATTTGATCTTTCTCTCACTAAAACTCTTTTTTTTTTTCCTCTCTATCTCTAAACTGATAGAGTTTCAATAAGATCAAATTGCCAAAAAAGATCCCTTTGTCTTTGTGCTTCCCCTATCTGCAGATTCCTGCCAAGATCCAGTTATGTACTTCATTTATTGCCTACGTCATCTCTACTCCTCTAACCCTTGATTCCGAAGATTCATTTTTCCAAGTCAGCTTCATTCCATTCTGAAGATTGATCGGTCCGCGGAAGCCTTTCCTCCATTCTGAAGATTCACCGTTCTCCTTTATAGCAACCCTTAAACGTTGTCGTTTCTTCTTCTATCAAACGACCTCGTTTTGGGCTAACTAATATTTTTCCCTACAGGACCCCTTCCCTAACCGATGTGAGGGTTCTATTTTGGGGCTGGGAGAGTT
Organism: Morus alba; assembly: GCA_012066045.3. Lineage (NCBI taxonomy): Eukaryota > Viridiplantae > Streptophyta > Magnoliopsida > Rosales > Moraceae > Morus > Morus alba. Next base: position 33,343 of record JABXEQ010000245.1, on the reverse strand, counting down.
GGTACTCCTTCGTTAGAACGATTTGTTTGCAATTTTTGGAAACCATTGCTCCAAATGTTTTTAGAAACGTAAGGAAATTGATTAGATGGGGTAGAAAGAGGCATAAAAGGCGTTTTCTCAAAGCCATTTTCTTTGCTATAATGTTTGTAATTCTTACTATTCTTATATTGAATCTCTCATTACTAAGTACAGGAATTCATAATAAAGCGGGAAAGAGATCGAAATAACTATTTTGAACAAATTAACGAATGGTGCAACAATAATAGCGAGGAAGGTACCTAAGAAGGCACCTAATTGCCAAAATTGACACAATCAAGTGAAATATGTACCTTTTCCTATTGCAAAATTTTATTGTCGCATTTTTCCAATAATTGAAGGTGAGTGTGGCGACTGGGCTCCAGCTCCGGAGGTGTTGGGTGGCGGCGCTGCTAATCCATCGGCTCTTGGTGGCAAACGGCGGCCGAAGGTGGTCCTGCGAATAAGGGTAGTGACGGGGAGAAAAGAGCAGAGTGAAAAGCGCCGAATTGAAGAATCCGTTCCCAGAAAATCCGCAGTCGCAAGTCTGAAGGCGAAGTTCACTATCCAAGATTATGAAGACATACTGAAGAAAGTGAAGGATTGTCTAAAAGACCAAATTAGAGAAATAAAAAGACTTGACACCGGCAGAACTGGCAATTCGAGAAGCTAAAAGAATGGCAAAGTCACCTTTCACTGATAAAATCTTAAATGAGCCAAAGCATGAGAAGTTTTGGTGCCAAAGATGAAAGCATTGAAGGAAAAACAGATCTAGTTGGATCTCTTGTCTCAATTCAACAAGTGATGATTTTGGAGACCATAAACGAGAATCTGCTTTGCAAAGTATTCCTACGAATGTTGGCGGGAACAAATGCAACTTGGTTTAACCAATTGGAACTGGCATCCATCAGTAATTTCAGTCAGCTAGCAGACAAGTTTGTAACACAATTTCACTATAACAGTAAAGAGAAGAAAACTATGGCGGACTTGATGAACGTTAAGATGAAAATTGGAGAAAGTTTAAAGGCATATTTGGACAGATTCACACATGAGTTGAATCAATGCGAGCATTAGATCATAAACTCGTTTCGATGATGTTCAGATATGGATTATTGCGAGAACACGAGCTCCATGAGATTTTAACAAGAGAAAAGCAAAGGAGCATGGCGGATGTCGTTTATGAAGCCGAAATGAGTATACAAGCAGAGGAGGCCGGTTATGAACAAAACTAAAAGTAGAATCATTGACTCTGACACTGGTGAGGTTAGACAACGAGAAAGGTTCGTGCCAGTAAGAAGACCATAGGACAACAGGCTGCATGGAAAGGCAGACTGAAAACTCCACCTTTGAAGACAGAAAAGAGTTAGCCAGATTGAAGGGGATAGGTGGAACAAAAGATTTAAGCCTTATCCCATAAGAGATGAAGTTTCGTTAAACGCTACTCCGAAGCAGATATTCTAGCAAAACCAACACTTGGAAATCTTCAGACCTCTGAGGCCCATATAGTCTGACCCAGAGGAAAGAAACAGGATGAAAATATGTGAACTGCATAATGACCATAGCCAACAACAGCAGAATGTGGGAGTTTGTTATAACCCTTGGGTAAAACTCTTCCCCAAAAGCTAGTTTGTAGGGAGAGGGTGCTCAAATGGTTATAAACCCACATGCTAAGGCCACTCTTTAACAATGTGGGACTCAACCAGGATCCTAACAGAGTTTGAGGGGACAAATTCAGGCGATGATGAGGCAAGGGCAGTCATAGAAGTACGTCCAGAATTCAGCTAACTTGGAGTTAGAAAAAAAATCCAATTCCAGAACAAGCCAAAGCAGATGATCGAGTAATTTCTGCAATTTATGGCAGAGAAGAAAGTGAAGAAAAACACGGATTTGGCCTCTATGATAAGAAAAGGCATGGGGAGTGCTTGAGGGAGATAGTGTTCGGAAGATTTGGCTCGAGTTAGAATACCATATGAGGAACCCTTGGTGGTGACGCTCTGGATTCATGATTGTGATGTTGAGCGGGTATTGATAAATGGTGGAAGCAACGCCGATGTGTTGTTTTACTTAACATTTAAAAGAATGTGGCTAAGTGATTGAATGATAAAACCTAGTGGAGTGCCATTGGTGGGCTTCGAAGGTAGTAGAATAAAGCCAAAGGGGTTAGTCACGTTGGAAGTCCATGCTTTAGATAAAGTGCTAAATGTAAAATTTTTAGTGGTAGATTCAAAGTCTGGATACAACGCAATAATAGGCACAGGACGGATCCACATAATGTAAGGAGTGGCTTCCACTATGCATCAAGTAATGCGTTGCTTATCGGCTGACGGAACCAGTCTATGGCTCAAACTTGTTACAATATCGTGATGGATGATGGGGAAAAAGGAAAATATTTTAAAGGAGAGGGGAAAGTAGAATAGCAATCAAAGGAGGGCCCACTGGCAGAAATTCGAAAAGAGAAGGAAAAAGAACGTGTGACGACAATAGAAGAATTGGACTAAGTGATAATCAATTCTGAAGAACTAGAAAAAACGGTGCTAGTGAGTAACCTCCCGACAGGAGTAGGAAGAGAAGACTTGATTTAATTTATGAGAACTAATAAAGATTGCTTTGCATGGAGTCTTGAAGATATGGTGGAAATTGATCTGGAAGAGTCTGTGCACTGTTTGAACGTCAAGGTCGACAATAAAGCCCGTGAAACAGAAACAGCAAAGGTTTGCTCCAACGCATAACGAGATCATCGCAACAGAGGTTGGAAATCTGTTGAGAATCGGAATGATAAGGGAAGTTCAGTATCCAGATTGGATTTCGAACATTGTCCTAGTGCAGAAGAAGAATGACAAGTGGCGTGTATTATAGATTTCACAAACTTAAATCAGGCATGTCCGAAAGATGGTTACGCATTGCCATAGATTGATCAAATGGTTGATGCAACCACTGGTTATAAGAGGCCAACTTTTCTGGATGCCTATTCCGGTTATAATCAGATCAAGATGAGCAAGGATGATCAAGAGAAGACTGCGTTTGTGATTGAGCAAGAGTTGTTCTGTTATATTACTTGAAAAGTGAGTTTTTCAGGGAATAATAATTTCTTTCATTGATCATCTATTTATAGAATTTACAGAGCATATACAAATCCTTCGAATCAAGAAAGTAATCACTGATTTAAGGAATATAGCTAATTCTAGGGAGAGAATAACTCCTGACAGATACTTTCCTAAAATACAAAAGATTAATAGCTAATTAGCTAATTTACAGCTTTACAAAGATTGTTTCCAAAAACAGTTCCGATTTTCCAACACTCCCCCTCAAGCTGGTCTAAAGATATCTTCCATAGCCAGCTTGCCAATTAAAAGGTCAAACTGTTTTTTGTATAGCCCTTTAGTGAAGACATCTGCCACTTGTTCCTCGGTAGGAATATAGGTCATACACACCAAACCGTTATCTATCTTTTCCTTAATGAAATGCTTATCCACTTCTACATGTTTTGTGCGGTCATGGAGAACTAGATTGTGGGCAATTGAAATTGCAGTCTTGTTGTCACAATACAACTTTATAGGAGATGACCCTAACACCTTTAATTCCTCTAGCAATCTTCTTATCCACATAATCTCATAGATGCCATGTGCCACAGCTCTAAACTCAGCCTCCGCACTACTTCTAGCAACCACGTTCTGTTTTTTGCTTCGCCATGTAACCAAGTTACCACCCACGAATGAGCAGTACCCCGAGGTAGATCTTCGGTCCCCTATGCTTCCATCCCAATCTGCATCAGTGTAGGCTTCAATTTGTAGATGTCCCCGTGACTTGAATAGGAGGCCTCTACCTGGTGTCCCCTTTAGATACCTTAGAATCCTGTAAACAGCTTCAAAATGTTCCGATCCGGGTGAATGCATAAACTGACTAACCATGCTTACAGAGAATGCTATGTTAGGGCGCGTATGAGATAAGTAAATCAGTCTCCCAACAAGTCTTTGGTAACGCTATTTGTCCTTCACACTCTTAGCTTTTGCAGGCTATAGCTTTACATTAGGCTCTATTGGCGTTTTAGCAGGCTTGCAACCTAACATACCCGTCTCATTAAGTAGATCAAGCACATACTTACGCTGATTTACAACAATACCTTCTTTGGACCTAGCAAACTCCATTCCAAGAATGTATTTTAATGCCCCCAAATCCTTGATCTCAAATTCTTTAGCGAGTCTTCCTTTTAACTTCTCTAGTTCACTATAATCATCTCCAGTTAGCACTATATCATCCACATACACAATTAAGATGGCCACTTTCCCTTCCTTTGAATGTTTGTAGAACATAGTGTGATCAGCTTGACTTTGCATGTATCCATACCGCTTTATCACCTTGCCAAAGCGCTCAAACCAAGCTCTAGGGTATTGCTTGAGTCCATATAAGGACTTCTTCAGTTTGCACACTTTTCCAGCTCCAAAACTTTCTTCGAAACCTGGTGGCAGACTCATAAACACTTCCTCCTCTAGGTCTCCATTAAGGAAGGCACTTTTTAACGTCCAATTGATGTAAGGGCCAATTAGAATTTGCTGCAAGGGACAACAAAACTCTAATTGAGTTTATTTTAGCTACCAGGGCAAAGGTTTCTTGGTAGTCTATCCCATAGGTTTGAGTGAAACCTTTTGCCACAAGCCTAGCTTTATATCTCTCAATACTTTCATCAGCTTTACTCTTTATTGTAAAGACCCATTTACACCCAACAACCTTTTTTTCTCTCGGCAATTCTACAATCTCCCAAGTACTATTTTTCCTCAAGGCATTCATTTCCTCAAACACTGCCAATTTCCAACTCGGTTCATTTAGTGCTTCCTGAATGTTTCTAGGCACCACAAGGTTTGAAATACTTGTAGTGAATGCTCTATAGCTGTCAGAGAGATTATTGTAGGAAATATATTTGGTAATAGGATGCTTAGTGCACGTGCGGGTTCCTTTTCTAAGGGCAATGGGAAGATCAGTGTCAAGGGCCTGTGTAGGAATTACTGGGACTAATTCTAAACAAGGTTCGGGTGCAGAAATTTCAGAATCAGAATTAGAGAGTGATGGCAAAGAATGAGTAGGAATAGAAGAATTACTTGAGACTTGGAAGACCATCACCCAGGGCTTCCGTTTGACCATGTGTTAGGATGATTAATTGGTCTTTACTTCTTCCAGGGATCTTCTTCCTTTCATAAACCATAGGCTCAAGATTGCTGCGATTTTTTTCCATTCGTAGTATTTCTTTTTCTGACAGACCAATGATATTAGATTCGGATGCAGTGGGTTTAGTTTCCTTATTTTCTTTTGCCATTGATTTAAAAGAGATATCAAGGATCGGATTAGGTAAGGGTTCAGCAATTTCCCAAAAATTTGGTTCAAATAAGTTCTCCCCTGAAGTAAATTTTTGGTAAAATATGGGGTATTTTCCATAAAAGAGACATCCATAGTTGTGTAAAAACGTTTTGTAAGGAGATTAAAACACTTGTAACCCTTTTTATTAGGAGCATATCCTACAAAAACACATTTTTTTGCCCTTCGGGTCTAACTTAGACCGTGACCTTTTTGGAAGGTGAACATATGTAGTGCAACCAAATATTTTTAAAGGTAATTCAGAATTAATTCGAGAATCTAGAAATACCTTTTTGAAACACTTCAGTGGTGTAGTGTACTGTAAAACTTTTGTGGGCATCCTATTGATTAGATATGATGCAGTTAGTATAGCATCCCCCCATAAGTATTTTGGAATATTCATGTAAAACATCATAGCCCAGGCTACTTCTAACAAGTGTTTATTTTTGCGTTCAGCTATTCCGTTTTGCTCAGGAGTATTTGAACATGATGATCAATGTAAAACACCTTTTTCCTTTAAAAAGGTTTCCAAGACTTTATTAAAATATTCCGTTCCATTATCGGATCTCAAAATGCTGATTTTTGTTTGAAATTGATTTTCAATCATTGTGTAAAAATCTTTAAAAATTCTTTCAACTTCAGATTTTTCCCGCATTAAAATACACCCAACAAAGACGAGTATGGTCATCTATAAAGGTTACAAACCATTTTTTTCCTGAAACAGTGGTTACCTTTGAGGGTCCCCAAACATCGCTATGAAAGAGATAAAATGGTTTTGAAGCTTGAAAATATTTTAAATACAAAACAACTAATCCACCAAAATCTATTTAGCAGTGACATCATACATTACATTTTAGATACTCATTGCATATAAAACTCATAGCATGTTTGAATTTCAAATAAATCTACAATAAATCAACTTTTAAAGATCCGTAGTATTGAAAAGGGAGTGACTAGTGTAAGTTGGTCGCCGTGTCATTGATGAGGATGCTCAAAGATTCAAAACTGATGCACTTGGGAAATGTTTCAGCCAAATTGCCATTTAAAAAGTAGATTTAAATCTCATAAGTTTGAACAAGAAATGCAACAAATATCTGAAAACAAAAGAAGTAGCTACAAAAACCTGGCAAACATAGACCACTAATTCATGAACCAAAGATGTTAGACACTAGTCAACCATCGTCTCGTTGTTACTTATTTAGTCAAAACATTATCTCTAATATAGACCTCATACAGTTTCAAGATATTACATTGACATTAGTTGTTCCTTAAGATATTACATTGACATTAGGTATTTCTTTATGCACACAGTAAGAAAGCGTTGAGATAGCCTGCAATATACTAAGCAAATTATTGCAACAATAAACTAAAATAAATAAAGAGCATTAATTAGTGAACTATTTCAGGAAACACAATTTCTTACCTAGTTAGGCTTCTAGAAGTGTGATCTCCGTCTGAAATAATAATTTTCTGAACTTCACAAATTCCAGTCTCTGACCAGTAGATTGAAATATCGAATATCAGGAAGAAAGAAAGCAGAGGGAAATGGCAATAACAAACCTGCAACAAGAAATGAAAACAATTGAAGATAAGCGTCAAGATGTTAGAAGAAACATCACGAAGTTAAATGAAGAATTAGAAAGACTAACAGGGACAGCTCTATCTTCAAATGAGCGACTGGATCCTTCCCATTTATTGACTAAATTTAACCAACGCATTCTTGAAAGAACTAGCAAGACTACAGAGGTCACAGCAGCTTCCTTGTCACGGATACCAAGATTTATGAAACCTACTGTTTGCAGCAGAGGAAAATCTGGAGCAGATTACCAGACCTACCAAGTGAAAGTCAAATTCCCCACAAGGAGAAGGGCATCGTCTCATCGTGCTGAGTCCGTGAATTTCCCTGTAAAGCGTACATCAGAAAAAAATTCTGAATGCAGTATCTCCAGAAATAGTTTGGTGGATTTGAATGTGAAAAGTAATGCAGACGATGAAACAGAGTACAGTCAAGATGCAACTGAATGTGAGATAAAAAATGTAATATTTTCAGAACAGGAAACGACATCAAAGAGTCCAGTTCAGAAAAGAGATAATCCTGCCAACAGTGACAGACATGGAAAAGGAAAGAAAACTAGTTCTAGTTCCACAAACTTACTGAAGGTGGACAATTGGCTACGTCTACACAAGAGTGAACCTACTACTACTATCAGTAATTTTTCCCATAAGAGTAAACGGGTTCTAGCAATTCCTATCCCAGAAAAGAAACAAACAAATAAGAACGAAAAAGAAGACGATTTACCAAATGGAAATGATGATAAGTACAAGGTTACAAAGAAGAAGATTGTTGATAATGAAAAACTTGAAAATTGTGCTGTCGTTGAGGGATTTGGGAGGTCCAAACATGAGAGAGAGAGTCACATAGATGGTTTTATCAATAGGGACTCAAGTTGCGGCTTGATATGTTCATTGGATAAATTTGACGAAGAGACAATACTGTGCAAAGGGAGTTTGATTGATAACAGGTTACCGGAGGAAAATAATTGTGGCTCTTCTTCTCCACCTGAGATTTGGTGCACTAATTTAAATCTGGACCAAGATGGTGACCAGGTGAATAAAATATTTGTAATGCAGGAAGAAAAAGCAAGAAAGCAATGTATAGATATTATCTCTCGAGACAACAATGTATTTTCTGAATTTTCGCTCTCATATGGTATGTCCCCAGACAACGAGCAGTGTGAATTATCTCCCTTCAAAGTAGCCCATAGTATGTTTGACACAAAAGAAGATTCAGGCTCAGAGATAGGTATGGACAACAGTGAAAATGAAGATGCGGACACACTGGATCAGTGCTCTGGAATCGGGTTCAGACCTGGTATACATAATATTAGTACTCAGAGAGCCTTATTTCTGGGCCACGAAAATCCAACGGAACCACACATGACATTGGTGAAGTCACAAGAAAATGCGGAGAACTCAGGTAAGAAAAAAAAGATATAACTAAAACTAAATCTTGTTTGCTGATCTTTTTCTCCCCACTATGAATAGCTTCAAGGTTTTTTTTAAAGAAATAAATAAATAAGAAGCTTCAGCAAACAACTAATCTGTTTGGATATCTCATTAATCCGTGATCTGACATTGTTTTCTTGTTCCATTCTTAACAGGAATATGTCAACTTCTTATGGGGAAAGTTCATATTTTTGGGGCTAGTGCTCTTTTAGCACTAGGGTTTCAAAATCTGGGACTTGAGGATGAATTTTTTCAAGGTCTGATCCTTTGAAGCAGTTCCAGAGAGAAACCTGTGGAAACTTCCTTGAAAAAAGCCATGGTATCAAGAGACCGGACTTGAGCCAGTCATATATAGAAAATATAGGAGTACATATTGAACCAATATTCCATGTGGCAACCTTAAATACAAAGCAGTTCTCTATTCATGTACGCATGATCGATGACACGGAATTATGAAGATGTCTTCATTTGACATATCCAAATGTCTTCATAAAGCTCCATACCAACTACTATGGCTGGGACGGTCCGTGAAGCAACAAGTGAATGTTCAGAACGTTGGATGTTCCACGAGAACAACTAAGTTGACCATGTTGTTATTTATACACTAATCTATTTTCAGATCCATAAGCGGTAAGCTAATTTAAATTTTAATTATTTAATAGAATTTTCAATTTTGTACATATCAAATACGCAAAGGAATCCCATCTTTTTCTGGTCCAGACTGAGAATGTTGGAAACGCTTTTGAATCTAGGTTAGATGTAAACAAACTTTGTTTCCTGTAGAGTTAAACATGGCTCACTAAACACTTTAGAACGACTATGCAAATCAACCACTCTTTTCATTATCTTATTCATTTTTTTTTTTTTTTTTTTTTTTTTTTTTTTTTTTTTTTTTTTAAGAACACTCTTTTCATGATCTTATAGAAACATTTCCTAATAACATGAACAGTACACAAATGGAAACATTAGCTAATCTTATCAAAAGCATCGTACGAAGGGGTTTTTTTTTTTTTTTTTTTTTTTAGGTTCATAACTAATTCATTGGATAATAACCATAATGCATCTTCAAGATTTTAAAAGTTAATCAAATTTGATGTCAATTTTTCTACTAAAACATGAATGGATTCTGGTTTCTATAGCAGCAAGAGCTAAATGAAGTTATTTATGAATTAGTGGTAGTGCAAAAGAAAATTAAGCATGCTGCCACTGATAAAATCTGTATCTTTACGGGACATTAATGTCATTGAAAGAGGAAGCATGGTATTGGTGTCAGTTTTACCAAATGAAGAATTGAATGAAAAATATGATTCTTTTCATTGATTTGGAATGGTACAAAGACTGAATATATATACAAGAGGGAGGCCTGATCTGCGGCCTTATTCTAAGGAAAAAATTACTGATTTCTAGCCTAACCTAATCTGGAATATCAGGATATATTTCCTGATTTCCTAGATTAACTAAATAAGGAAGGTTTGACAACTAAGGGCTAATCTACAGCCTGTCACATTTACACCCTGTTACAGCTAGAACAAGGCTGTACAATCCGGATTTTCAACACTCTCCCTCAAACTGGGTAGTAGATGTTAATCATACCCAGTTTGATATTTAAATCCTCAAAGCTCTTGGAAGAGCTTTGGTTAGAATGTCGGCCGTCTAGCATTTTGTTGGCGTGTATTGCAACAAAATTTCTCCATCTTCAATCTTCTCTTTGATGAAATGGCGGTCAATTTCCACATGCTTGGTCCTGTCATGAAGAACTGGGTTCTTGACAATGCGTATTGTAGCTTGATTGTCATAGAACATTTGTAGAGGTTCTTCATATTGGATTCTGAGTTCCTTTAAGAGCCTCTTAAGCCACATTCCTTCGCAAATTCCATGTGCCATAGCTCTGAATTCAGCTTCTACTGCTTCTCGAAACCACTGTACTGTTTGTTTCTTACTTCTCCAAGTGACCAGATTTCCCCATATGAAGGTGCAATACCCTGATGTGGATCTTCGATCAGTAACTGAGCCTGCCCAGTTTGCATTAGTGAAGATTTCTATTCTCCTATTAGTGTTCTTCTTCAAAGTACAAGCCTTTACCAGGAGTCATCTTAAGATACCTTAGAATTCGATAAATAGCCTTCATATGTTCTTCCATGGGATTATTCATGAACTGACTCACAACACTCACTGAAAAACCAATGTCAGGTCTAGTGTGTGAGAGGTAGTGAGTTTCCCGACGAGTCTCTGATATCTTCCCTTGTCAACTGGTGCATTATTCTCCCCAAGTCCTATTTTAGTGTTCGGATCCATAGGCGTATCTACAGGTTTGCATCCGAGCATTCCGGTTTCTTTTAGGAGATCTAGGGCATATTTTCGTTGAGAGACCGATATTCCATCTTTTGTTCGAGCCACTTCCATTCCTAGGAAGTATTTGAGGGTTCCTAGGTCATTAATCTCGAACTCTTTTGCAAGGACGTTCTTCAGTCTTTTCATTTCTTCTAAGAAATCTCCTGTAAGGACAATGTCATTGACATAGACAATGAAAATGGATGACTCCCCTCTTTTTGATCGCTTGATAAAAAGAGTATGATCCGCCTGATACTGTGCGTAGAGGTGTCAAATGGGCCAACGGCCCGGCCCAGCCCGTAATAGTGCATGATTCGACACGGCCCGTTTCGTTACTGTTACGGGCCGTGCTGGCACGACACGTGTAATGGACTAGGGCTGGGCCTCAACTTCTCAACCCGCGGCACGGCTTTTATTCGGCCCGGCCCAAGCCCGTGAAATGGCCCACGAAGAAGCCAATTTCATTTGGTCCACTCAATCCATGTACATTTCACCCCAAAGTGTCAATCCAGCCTCCTTACCCTCTTCCGAGTCCTCAAATCCAAGTCTCAGCTCCTCTTCCGAGTCCTCAAATCTGAGTCTCATATCCACATCAGGTCCACTATCCAAGTCTCAGTTCCATAAGCCATCCAACTTCCCAAATCACACCACTCAAAATGATCTAACCGAGTCCACCCAACCTCAACTTGGTACAAATTGTCAGGAACTCCGTGTCTATTCTAGGAGGAGACGACCTACTGAGCACTTAGAGAACATCACTCAAGTCAGAGACTGTCAAGAACCTGAACCGGACCCTCCTGCTTCAAAATCTCACAAAGGTATGGATTCTTCAACCCGTGAGCCTCCTGTTCCTTTTATTGATGATTGAGACTTGCCTATTGCTGAAAGAAAGGGTGTCCGAGTATGTACAAACCACCCTATTGGGAGATATGTGACATATGGAAAATTACTGCCATCATATAAAGCATTTATTTCAGCTCTTGATAGTGCACAAATTCCTAATTCCATTCAGGAAGCTTTGAAAGATCCAGCATGGAAGCAGGCTGTCGAGGAAGAAATCAGAGCCCTAAAAAGCAATGAAACCTAGACTCTTGCAGAGTTACCTCAAGGGAAGATACCTGTGGGTTGTAAGTGGATATTTACTGTTAAGTATAAAGCAGATGGAAGTATTGAGAGGTTCAAAGCCAGGCCGGTCGCAAAGGGATTCACTCAATCATATGGAATTGATTATCAGGAAACGTTCGCACCTGTTGCCAAGTTGAACACGGTTCGGGTATTGTTGTCACTAGCAGTAAATAAAGACTAGCCTTTGCACCGGCTAGATGTCAAGAATGCTTTTCTAAACGGGGATCTTGCAGAGGATGTTTACATGGAAATACCACCAGGCCTAGAAAACCCTTCAAACAGCCGTCAAGTGTGCAAGCTGAAAAAGTCATTGTATGGCCTAAAGCAGTCACCTCGTGCTTGCTTTGACAGGTTTGCCAAAACAGTGGTCACAAATGGGTACAGTCAATGCCAGGCCGATCACACTCTATTTATGAAATTCTCACTAAGAGGCAGGATCGCTATTCTCATTGTTTACGTTGATGACATCATTTTAACAGGAGACGACTCAGAGGAAATTATCAAACTCAAAAGCTTACTTGCTACTGAATTTGAAATTAAAGACCTTGGTACTCTAAGATATTTTCTAGGCATGGAGGTTGCTCGGTCTAAGGCAGGGATTGTTATATCCCAACGAAAGTACATCTTAGACTTGCTAACAAGGACTGGCATGCTTGGGTGTAAACTTGCAGAGACGCCTATGGACCCCAACCTAAAGCTAAGAAAAGATGAGGAAAGTGTTCCAGTGGATAAAGGATAGTATCAAAGGCTAGTGGGCAAGTTGATTTATCTCTCACACACGAGACCAGACATTGCATTCTCAGTGAGCGTGGTTAGCCAATACATGAACAGTCTGAATAAGGAACACTTAGAGGCTGTGAATCAAATTCTTAGATACCTAAAGATGACACCAGGCCACGGTTTACTCTTCAAAAGGTGTGAAAGCCGTAAGATAGAGGTTTACACAGATGCTAGCTGGGCTGGAAAACTAACTAAAAGGAGATCCACAAGTGGTTACTGCTCCTTTGTTTGGGGCAATCTTGTTACATGGAGAAGCAAAAAGCAATCAGTGGTGTCAAAAAGCAGTGCAGAGTCAGAATATCATGCTCTTGCTTTGGGCATCTGTGAAGGAATGTGGCTTCAAAGATTACTAAAGGAGTTGAGAATTGATTGTAAGGACCAGATTAAAATGCTTAGTGACAGCCAAGCCGCCATCAGCATTGCTAAAAATCCAATACACCACGACAGGACCAAGCATGTGGAAATTGATAGGCACTTCATCTCAGAGAAGATCAACAATGGAATAGTTCAACTCAGCTACATCCCTACACAATTGCAGCTGGCTGACGTTCTCACCAAAGCCCTTCCAAGAACAAGTATCGATGAATTCAACTCCAAGCTAGGATTGTATAACATATACAACCCAGCTTGAGGAGGAGTGTAGAAAGGAGCCGATTAGTTTATATAAATTAGGATAGTGTTATTTTGTAAATTAGGATTTCTGATTTAGTTTCCTAATAAATAGGATCAGTTATTGATTTGATTGATTCATAATTTAGTTACTTTCCTAGTTTGCTGATATTCCTAATTTTGTGGGATTCTCCGTTTACTTCCTAGAATAAGTGGACTGGGATGCCAACCACTCGAGTATAAATATTAGGGCTGTATTTCCTTTGGTTAATAAGAATTCTCTTCACCAAAATCCTCAAAAGAGAAAACGAAAGGATTGTCCTGAAACTTGAGGAGGTCCAACATCGCATCTCGGTCCATCAACTGTCGCTCCACAGAATCCACAGGCGATGCCCCCACCCCATAATGTAGCAACGGAGGGGGAGCTCTACCATACACGGCTTGGAAAGGTGTCATCCGAATGGAAGTGTGGAAAGAGGTGTTACACCAATATTCCGCCCACGCTAGCCACTTGTGCCACCTCCCAGGCTTGTCGAAAGTAGAACAACGTAGATACGTTTCAACACATTGATTGACTACTTTCGTTTGTCCATCAGATTGGGGGTGATATGTGGTGCTGCGGGAGAGAATGGTGCCCATCTGTTTATGAAGCTCTATCCAAAAGTGACTGAGGAAAATACAGTCCCGGTCTGACACAATTGTGCGGGGTACGCCATGAAGACGAACCACCTCCTGAACGAATTTGTGTGCTACCGTCTCCACTGAAAAAGGGTGCCTAGGGCCAATGAAGTGAGCATACTTGCTGAGTCGGTCGACCACCACCAAAATAGAATCAAAGCCATCCGAACGGGGTAATCCCTCGATAAAGTCCATGGAGATGTCCACCCATACCTGTTAGGGCACCGGCAATGGTTGTAAGAGACCGCTAGGAGCTAAGGTAGAGGTCTTGTAGCGCTGACACACCTCACACGCCGCTACATACGAAACCACATCTTTCTGCATACTTGCCCAATACCAGTCCGCCGCGAGCCGACGATAAGTTTTCAATTCTCCGGAATGGCCCCCGAGCACCCCATTATGATAAGAGCGCAAAAGTTGCTGGATCACTGGGGAATTTGTGGCCACGACCATTCGGCCCTTGAAAAACAAACGCCCCTGCCGGATTGAGTATCCGGGGTGCGCGGTGGAGTCATGTTGTAAGGCTGCCCATATTTTGGCGAACCGTACATCTTGCAACACTTGCTGATGTATGGTCTTTGTCTGAATTTCAGAGGTGGCTGCCAACATATTGAGATTGGAGTCGGCTTGGCATCGTGATAAAGCATCCGCCGAACGATTCTCAACCCCCGGACGGTACTGAATCTCAAAATCGTACCCCAGCAGTTTAGTGAGCCACTTCTGATATTCCACATTCACTAGGCGCTGCTCTAGTAAGTATTTAAGACTTCGTTGATTGGTCCGGATGATAAAGTGATGTCTTACGAGGTATGGCCGCCACTTTTGGACGGCTAAAACAATAGTCATCAACTCACGTTCATACACTGATTTATTTCGAGCTTGGGTTGACAAAACTTGGCTAAAAAATGTATAGGTCTCTGGTCTTGCATCAAAACCGCCCCCACTCCAAAACCGGAAGCGTCCGATTCCAGTACAAAAGGCTTAGTAAAATCGGGCAAGGCCAAGACCGGCACCTGTGTCATTGCCAGCTTAAGTTGGTCAAATGCTTGGGCTGCCCTTGCATCCCAATGGAAACAATCCTTCCGCAACAAGTTAGTTAGAGGACTCGCAATTTGACTATATCCAGCCACAAATTTTCTATAGTAACCCGTCAACCCCAAGAAGCCTCTCAATTCCTACAAGTTAACAGGAAGTGGCCATTGCAACATGGCTGAAACCTTGGCAGGGTCCGCCGTTACCCCTTGGTTGGACACGATGTGGCCTAGGTACTCTATGGAGCGTTGACCAAAGCTACACTTTTTTCCATTGGCGAACAACTAATTCATTTGCAACTCTTCCAACACTTGAGCAAGATGATGCTCATGTTCCTCCAACGTCTTTTGTAAATTAGTATGTCATCGAAAAATACTAACACAAACTTGCGAAGGAAAGCGCGTAAAACCTCATTCATGAGAGATTGGAAGGTAGCCGGAGCATTCGTTAAGCCAAATGGCATAACGAGAAACTCATAATGACTTTCATGAGTGCAGAACGCCGTCTTCGGCACGTCCTCCATGCGAACCCTAATTTGATGGTACCCCGACTTAAGATCAATCTTTGAAAAGATTGTTGCACCATGTAGCTCATCAAGGAGCTCCTCAATCACGAGAATCGGAAAGCGGTCTGGAACTGTTTCCTTGTTTAGAGCGCGGTAATCCACACAAAACCGCCAGGTACCATCTTTTTTTTTTTAACCAAGAGTACGGGGCTAGAGTATGGGCTTACACTAGGTTGGATGATGCCTGCCGCCAACGTCTCTCCCACCAACCGCTCTATCTCGATTTTCTGGATGTGCGGATACCTGTACGGCCTTAATCGCCGTCCCTCCTTTTAAACAATAGCATGGTCATTGGCCCGGGCTGGTGGTAATCCAACTGAGACTCAAATACCGAGCAAACTTGTTCAACACCGATTTCAGCAGTGTAATTCTTCTCCTAGTTCGCCTCCCTTGCCACTCGGATCCACTAATAAATTGCCTAACTCTCGACCCACACTCCTTGTCCTTCATGCCTCATTCCTCGCATTCCCCTTGACTCAATCGAGGACTTGTTCACCAAAATGATAAACTCTAGACAATTAGGCACGATTAGACTAATGAAAAGGAATTTGTATTGTTGGAATTGAGAAAACAACAATGGTAGATGATTCCGTTACAAGAGTGGTATGGGGATTTTCGAGAGATCCCACCTTGCTCTCCTAACAACTTCCTTAGAAAGTCTAGAAAAATCTACTATATCTCCTTACTCTACCTCCACGACTTATTTATACACACTATCCCCCATCCCACAAAGTCTAACAAACTAACTAACTAACTCTAACTCAAATTTTTCTCTTAACCCTCCCGGTGCAAATCCTCCCTCGGTGCCGGTGGATTTGCCGCCGTACCCTCCGCGGCCCACGGTGGTTCCTGTTCGGCCGATTCTCTCCGCCTTATCAACTAGTCTAGCCTCTCAAGCAACATCTCCATTCCTTGCTCGAGTCTAGGTATCTTCTTCAGATCCTCTCGAATTCCCTCCATTTCCTTCTGGAATTCCTCTCAAGTTCCTTCTGTCTTCTCCTTCTCTCGATCGTCGGTGCGCCTTGTCATTCCCAGAAGTTACGCTCTGATACCAAATGATAAACTCTAGACAATTAGGCACTCGATTAGACTAATGAAAAGGAATTTGTATTGCTGGACTTGAGAAAACAACAATGGCGGATGATTCCGTACAAGAGTGGTATGGGGATTTTCGAGAGATCCCGTGCTCTCCTAACAACTTCCTTAGAAAGTCTAGAAAAATCTACTATATCTCCTTACTCTACCTCTGACTTATTTATACACACTATCCCCCATCCCACAAAGTCTAACAAACTAACTAACTAATTGCTGACTCAGCCTCTTTCTCTTTCTCTTCACTTGCTGACTCAGCCCCATCCTCCAACCTTCCATTTGCTAAGCCCTTGTGCTTCCTCCGAACATAAGTATAGCGCACGGGGGGCTTATCATTGTCGCATAGAATTCTGATAGGATTTGCAGCTCCAATCTTGAGTTCATTTAGCACCCTTTTTAGCCGAATTCCTTCACAGATACCCAAAGCCAATGCTCGAAACTCTGCTTCTGCACTACTCCGGGCAACCATTGTTTGCTTTTTGCTGCGCCAGGTCACTAAATTTCCCCAAATGAATGACCAATATCCGGATGTAGATTTTCTGTCACTAGGAGAGCCTACCCAATCAGCATCTGTATAGACCTCTACTGTTCGGTTGATTTTTTTCTGAACATAAGACCCTTCCCAGGATCCTTCTTTAGGTACCTCAATATACGATTTACTGCCTCCATGTGATCCACGGAGGGATTACCCAGAAACTGGCTGACATGACTGACTGCAAAGTTTATATTTGGACGGGTGTGAGTTAGGTAGATTAGCTTACCCACCAAGAGTTGGTACTGCCCTGTATCAGCCACCAGTTCATCAGTCCGAGGCATTAGCTTGACATTGGGGTCCATAAGAGTCTCAACAGGCTTGCACCCACTCATTTCAGTCTCACGCAAGAGATCTAGAACATACTTACGTTGAGAGACTGAGATTCCTTTGCTGCTCCATGCCACCTCCATCCCTAAGAAATACTTCAAGTGTCCCAAGTCTTTGATCTCGAATTCCTTGGACAAGAGAGACTTGAGTCTTCTGACTTCTCCTTCATGATTTCCTGTAAGGACAATATCCTCAACATATACAATTAGAACTGTAAGCCTCCCATCAGTGAAGTGTTTCACAAATAGGGTGTGGTCTGCTTGTGTCTGAGTGTATCTATCTTTCTTAAGAACCTGAGTGAATCTGTCGAACCAGGCTCTAGGTGACTATTTAAGTCCATACAGCGCTTTCCTCAGTTTGCACACCTTCCTTTGTGTGTCCTTAGTCTCAAACCCAGTTGGTATGTCCATGTAGACTTCTTCGATCAAATCTCCATTCAAGAATGCATTCTTTGACATCAAGCTGAAACAGTGGCCAATTCAAATTAGCGGCAATGGACAGCAAGACACGAAATGTGTTGAGCTTTCCTACAAGAGCAAAGGTCTCCTGATAATCGATCTCATACAATTGAGTGTACCCTTTAGCCACTAGACGAGCTTTGTACATGTCTACACTTCCATTTGCCTTCTGCTTGACCGAGAATATCCACTTACAGCCCACTGTTTTCTTTCCTGGTGGCAGCTCCGATATTACCCATGTGCCATTCTTTTCCAGCGCAGAGTATTCTTCTAGAATTGTCTTGTGCCATTCGGAAACCGTTAGAGCTTCATAGACTGAATTAGGAATCTTGATCTTGTCTAAGGAGGTCACAAACGCTTGGAATTTAGGCAACAAATTTGAGTATGAGATGTTACTCCGAAGAGGATGTTGAATGCATGATCTAACACCTTTTCTATGTGCAATAGGTTGATTCATCGTAGGGTCAAACTGCGGACTAGACTCCGCTGTATCTTGCTGCCCCTCAGGATTGGCTTGGCCTAGGAAAGTTTCTTGACAGTGCTGGGATAGTGCAAGCACAAGATTTTTCCTTTTTTCATAAACTTTTACTGCATCATTGGGAAGAAGAAGATGTTTTGGATAGACATAGGGAGAAGGTTGATCATGCTCGGAATTAGGTGAGGATGGCTGATCACAAGAGGTTTGAGTTGGACTCAGGATAGGTGTATTGTAGGACAGAGTAGGGAACACCGAGGGTGATGAATTTGGAGAGAGTGATGGGTTTGGCTTGAGAAGTGATGTCCACTCCCAATGCTGCGATTCACTGATGCTATTCTCCCCCTGAATTGCAGTATTAGAGTAGTAAGGAGTATTTTCGAAGAATGTGACATCCATAGTATTGTACATTTTACGAGTGATGGGAGAGTAACACTTATACCCCTTTTTGTTGGTTGAATAACCAAGGAAAATACACTTAAGTGCACGGGCATCAAATTTTCCCCGGTATGGAGAGTGAATATGGACAAAGGCAGTGCAGCCAAAAAGTTTAACGGGACATTTGATACAAATCGTGAGACAGGAAACAGATTTTGTATTATTTGCAAAGGTATACGAAATTTAAGAACCCTAGAAGGTAGACGGTTAATCAAATAGGTGGCAGTAAGAATTGCCTCACCCCAGAATCTTTTAGGAGCATGAGCTTGGAAAAGTAGAGATCGGGCCACCTCAAGAATATGACGGTTTTTTCGTTCGGCAACACCGTTTTGTTGTGGTTGACACGAGCTTTGTTGAACAATACTGTTAGAAAATACACGGTTTTCCATCCAAGGAAAAACCGTGTCTGCATAGCTGTTGTACAGCTAGCTACAGCTAGCCAATTAGGAGATCCTGTAAATCATAGGTAATTGATAGGGCAGTGATTATAATCCCTGATTTTAGTAGTAATTTGTATATTTTATGTTTTTGGTAGTTTCCTTATTTTACTGATTAGAATAAGCTATTTATACCCATGTAATACAGATGAAATTGATAATCGAGAATCACTTTTTCCTCCATATTTTTTGTCTTGGTATCAGAGCAGGTTTAGACCTGACTTTTCTTGTGTCTAAGTTTGATTCCTGGCCTTCATCGCTAAGGACAAATTGCCATTTTATGGTGCTCTGTTTTACCCTGTTTTGAGGACCCAAAAACAGAGTATTTTTTAGTCTTCATTCTTGAAAATCTACACCTAAAAATCAGCCTTTACTACCCGTCCAGCCTTAATAACATTCATCGACATTCAAACCCTAAATTAATCACCTTTCAAAGCCGTCTTGAAAATGACTGACAAATCTGCAACTAGCAACATCTTGGAGACTGCAGTGATTGAAAGCAACAATCCAGCACCAACAGGAGAATTGCAGAATATCCAAGTAGCCTACAGATTGAACGGTAAAAATTATTTAAAGTGGTCACAAATGGTTCGTACGTTTTTGAAGGGAAGAGGCAAGCTAGGTCATCTACTCGGTAATGGGCCTAAACAGGGAGATCCAAAGTTCGATGCTTGGGATGAACAAGACTATGGTAATGTCCTGGTTGTGGAACTCAATGGTTCTAGAAATCAATGATACATGCATGTTTTTGAACACCGCTAAGGACATTTGGGAGGCTGTAAGGCAGACTTACTCCAAAGTACGTGATGCAGCCCAGATCTATGCAATCAAGATCAAGGTCACCGCCACCAAGCAAGGAGATCGTTCAGTCACGGAGTACTCCAACCTTTTAAAAGGTTTATGGCAAGAGATGGATCACTATCAGAGCATTCAAATGAAATGTAGTGAAGATGTGGTTGCCCTACAGAGGTTTGTAGAAAAAGACCGAATTTATGACTTTCTTGCTGGATTAAATATTGAGTTTGATGCAGTAAGAATACAAATACTCGGAAAAGAAGACCTGCCATCGCTGAATGAGACTATTGCGATAGTACTAGCAGAGGAAGGAAGAAGAGGAGTAATGGTTAATACCCCTACAGTAGAAGGATCAGCTTTAGTGTCAAAGAATGTAAACATGAAGAATCCCAACATGGAGCAACACTCCGGGGAGAATAATAGACACGGGGAACCAACAAGAACATCCAATAAGGACTCACTATGGTGTACCTATTGTAAAAAGTCAAGGCACACAAAAGACAGGTGCTGGAAACTTCACGGAAGGCCTCAGAATTTTTTTGATAGGAGTGGACAGAAGCAAGCATACACTGCCAAAATACAACCAGACAATAAAGACAGTCCGAACTCCCAAGAAAAGCTGAATGTAGCATTCAATAGTGAAGAACTTAAGAAGTTGAAAAATCTGCTGGTAACTCTAGAAAAATCGTCCAACTCAGGTACCTGCTCCTTGGCATTCACAGGTATAACCTCCATTCCTCATGCATTTAAAGTCTTGGGTAAGGACTCCTCTAGTGCCTGGGTTATAGATTCAGGTGCTACGGATCATATGACCTATTCCTCACAAAAATTCATGTCATATACTCCATGTCCTAGTAACCGAAAAATAACAATAGCAAATGGTTCAATAACAACTGTTGCCGGTCAAGGGGATATTTGTATAAATAACTCTATCACACTTAAAAATGTTCTCCATGTTCCCAAGTTATATACCAATCTTTTGTCCATACAGAAACTCACCAGAGATTCTTATTGCAGTGTGATTTTTCACCCATCTCATTGTGTGTTTCAGGAACAGAGAACGAGGAGGATGATTGGACGTGCTAGAGAGAGGGACGGTCTCTATTACCTTGAAGAATCAACTGGAAAAGCTGGAACTACGGGTTCTTCACCTTTATCATTTCTTTCTGAGTCATTTACTTCCAAAAAAGACAAAATTTGGCTTCAACATTTTCGTCTTGGTCATCCATCATTTAGTATTCTTAAAATTATGTTTCCTTTACTGTTCAAAGGATTGTCCGTTGAAAGTTTTCACTGTGACGTGTGTGAACTTGCAAAGCACAAACGTGCTTCTTTTCCAATAAGCAATAAAAGAACGTCTATTCCATTTTTTCTTATTCATAGTGATATTTGGAGACCTTCGATTGTTGCTAGTATTACTGGGGCTCGGTAGTTTGTTTCGTTTATTGATTGGACACGTGTGTCTTGGATTTTCCTTCTAAAAAATAAGTCTGATGTGAGCTCAGTGTTTCCGACCTTTTACAATATGGTCAAAACTCAATTTGGTGTTGAGATTAAAAGGTTTCGATCAGATAATGCTAAAGACTATTTCAATCAGTTCTTGTCTCCTTATTTCCAAAAAAAGGGTATAATTCATGAATCCTCGTGTGTCAATTCACCCCAACAAAACGGAGTGGCAGAAAGGAAGAATGGACACCTTTTGGCCATGACAAGAGCCTTCTTGTTTCAAAAAAATGTCCCAAAACAATACTGGGGGGAAGCTGTTCTAACAGCAACTCATCTGATCAACAGGTTACCAACAAGGGTCCTTGACCTTAAAAGCCCTATGGAAATTCTTCGAAACTTCTTTCCTGATTTCAATGCCTCAAATAGTCTTGTTCCAAAAATATTTGGTTGTGTTGCATTTGTTCATGTGCATTCTCAAAACAGGGGAAAACTTGATCCACGAGCTCTTCGATGTGTCTTCATTGGGTATTCTTCTACTAAAAAATGTTATAAGTGCTATCATCCTCCAACAAGAAAAACATATGTGTCTGCTGATGTCACGTTTGTCGAAACAGAACAATATTTCTCTAGTCCTTATCTTCAGGGGGAGACCCCATTCAGAGAAGATAAGGACAGAGATATGTTTCTTCTTGAGTTTTCCGAGCCAAACACAAGTATAGCCCCAAACACCACAGTTCCAAACACCCAGTCTGAAATAGCCTCAGAACCAGGTCAAGAAATGATAAATGAGAAGCAGACTCAAAGCTCCACTCGTCCGCTGTTGACCTACTCAAGGAAGAAGGCACCGATTCCTCAATCTGGGCAGGTTCAATCATCCGAATCCGATCTTGTTGAGGTAACTGTTAATCCTGTCTCTCCTGATAATGCTATTCCTGAGGTTAGTGATGAACCAAATGATTATGATGTTCCTATAGCTATTCGGAAAGGAACTAGAGCCTGCACACAACATCCTTTATATTTATTCATGTCCTATAGGAATTTATCTCATAATCACAGATCATTTCTTACTAGCGTAAATACAGTGTCTATCCCCAAGACTTTATCAGAAGCATTAAGAAATGATCACTGGAAGAATGCTATGAAGATTGAAATGGAGGCTCTTAAAAAAAACCAGACGTGGGACTTGGTGAGACTACCTGAAGGGAAGGAACCAGTTGGGTGCAAATGGGTTTTCACTGTTAAATACAAGTCTGATGGCTCCCTCGAGAGGTGCAAAGCAAGATTAATCGCCAAAGGGTATACTCAAACTTACGGCATAGACTATCTTGAAACGTTTGCTCCTGTGGCCAAAATGAATACTGTGAGAGTGCTGTTGTCTTTGGCTGCTAACTTTGGATGGAAACTGCACCAATATGATGTCAAGAATGCTTTTCTACATGGCGATCTTGAGGAAGAGATTTATATGGAGATTCCTCCTGGATTTTGCTCCGGAAAAGAAAAGAATATGGTGTGCAGGTTGAAGAAGGCTTTGTATGGATTGAAGTAATCTCCTAGAGCTTGGTTTGGGAGATTTGCCAAGGTAATGCTCCACATGGGATACAAACAAAGTCAAGGAGACCATACTTTATTTGTCAAGCATTCTGCATCAGGGGGAGTTACTGCATTATTGGTCTATGTAGATGATATTATAGTGACAGGAGACGATTTGGTAGGGATGGAGAAGTTGAAGGACAGGCTGGTAAAGGAGTTTGAGATCAAGGAATTAGGCAAGTTGAAGTACTTTCTTGGTATCGAGGTGGCCCATTCTCAACAAGGGATATTTATATCACAGCAAAAGTATGTGTTAGACTTGCTGAAGGAAACCGGGAAGCTGGGGTGTAAGCCGGTAGAAACTCCAATAGAATTCAACCACAAACTTGGTGACGATCCTCAAGATATTACAGTGGATAAGCACTCCTATCAAAGACTCGTGGGAAGACTAATTTACTTGTCTCATACCAAACCAGATATAGCTTATGCAGTAAGTGTTGTAAGCCAATTCATGCACAATCCGAAGGCGTCTCATCTCACAGCAGTACACCGAATTTTGCAGTACCTAAAGGGAACGCCTGGAAAAGGAATTTTATTCAAAAAGGGAGAAGGACTAACTCTGGAAGCCTATACAGATGCAGATTATGCAGGATCTATGGTTGATAGACGGTCTACTTCAGGTTACTGCACCTTCCTTGGAGGAAATCTTGTAACTTGGAGAAGTAAAAAGCAAAATGTTGTAGCAAGGTCCAGTGCAGAAGCTGAATTCAGATCAATGGCTCTTGGAATATGTGAATTACTATGGCTGAAGATAATTTTGGAAGATCTAAAGATTGAATGGAGGAAACCAATGAGGCTTTACTGTGATAACAAATCAGCCATCAACATTGCACATAACCCAGTGCAACATGACCGTACAAAGCATATTGAAGTAGACAAACATTTTATAAAAGAGAAGTTGGACAGTGGTCTAATCTGCACTCCCTTTGTCCCAACAAGGAATCAATTGGCAGACATACTCACCAAAGGATTGTCTAGCGCGTCATTTCAAGGAATAATTAGCAAGCTGGGAATGGAAGATATCCACTCGCCAGCTTGAGGGGGAGTGTTAGAAAATACACGGTTTTCCATCCAAGGAAAAACCGTGTCTGCATAGTTGTACAGCTAGCTACAGCTAGCCAATTAGGAGATCCTGTAAATCATAGCTAATTGATAGGGCAGTGATTATAATCCCTGATTTTAGTAGTAATTTGTATATTTTCTGTTTTTGGTAGTTTCCTTATTTTACTGATTAGAATAAGCTATTTATACCCATGTAATACAGATGAAATTGATAATCGAGAATCACTTTTTCCTCCATATTTTTTGTCTAATACCATGAGAGGTGAGGTAAGAGCCGAGACACGAATTGAAGAAATCCTTGGCATTATCTGTTTTTATGATTTGGATGTTGGCTTTGAATTGGTTTTGAACCATGACATGGAAGGTTTGGAATATTTGTTTGGTTTATGATTTCTCTTTCATTAGGAATGTTCAACACAATCTAGTGTGATCATCAACCAAAAATAGGAATACGAAATGTGTAGAATATCTAGTTAGGAGATATTTTCCTACGTTTGTAAATATTAGGAAATCAGGAAATACGGGATTTCCTAATTTGTTTATATTCTGTTTTTAGTGTTGCTGATTTTTAGGAGGTAGATTCTATATTTAGTTAGGTAGAAGTTGTATATATATTGTGTACCTATTTCCGATCATAATAACAAAAACAGAAGATTATTCTCTTCAAAATCTTCATGGTATCAGAGCAATGAAACTTTGAAAAACCCTAGCCGTCTTTTTCCCTCTCCTCTCCTCTCCCAATCAATCTCGGTTTTTGAAAAAACCCTAGCCGTCACCTTTGTTTCTCCTCAAAGAATCTAAGGTTTCTTCTCTAATGGCGTAAACCGGAATGGCGAATGAAACAACCCGGTTCCAATCCATCGAAACCTCCTCTTTCCAACCCAAACCCAATCCGCTCTAGTTCTCAAAAAAACTGGAACATCCGAAAACCTATCTCTCCTTATCACTAATCATAAACTCAATGGACAAAACTACCTTCAATGGTCTCAATCAGTCCGGATGTTCATCTGTGGCAGGGGGAAAGAAGACTATCTGAATGGAGAAATTCCAGTTCCTGGAAAAACAGATCCAACCTACAAGAAGTGGAAAGCCGAGAATCATCAGATCATGGCTTGGCTCATCAATTCAATGAATGTGGATATTGGTGAGAACTTCCTTCTATATGAAACGGCTCAAGAAATATGGGAGGCAGTGAGAGAAACTTACTCCAGTTCTGAAAATGTGTCAGAACTATTCGCGGTGGAGACAACTCTTCACGATCTTCGTCAAGGAGAATTACCGGTAACCCAGTACTTTAATGTACTAACTCGTTATTGGCAGCAATTAGATATGTTTGAGTTTTATGAGTGGAAATGTCCGGAGGATAGTATCTTATATCGTAAGATAGTGGAGCAGAAAAGGATTTTTAAATTCCTATTGGGTCTGAATAAAAGTTTAGATGATGTTAGGGGCAGAATAATGGGCACAAGACCTCTTCCAAGTCTTCGGGAGACGTTTTCAGAAGTTCGCCGAGAAGAAAGTAGGAAGAAGGTAAGGATGGGCAACCAGCTATCATCTCCAAACCCAGAGGGATCTGCCTCTGCTTTTGCTGTGCGTAACTCACGGTTTCCAGCATCCATAGACAATCGCCAGCCAAGGAAAGGGCGTCCCTGGTGTGACCATTGCTCTAAAACTGGTCATACAAGGGAGACATGTTGGAAGTTGCATGGCAAACCAACGGATTGGAAGCCAAACAGATCAGCCCAAGAAAGTCGAGCAAATTCAGCCAGTATCACCGAGGGACAGCAGTGCACAGCCGAATCCAGTCCCTTCACCAAGGAACAGCTGGATATGCTAAAAACATTGCTGAACAACAACCTAACTCCGCATGCCACCACTGCACCAGCCACTAGTTTTCATGCTAAGACAGGTAAATTACACCTAACACAATGGATTATTGACTCCGGAGCATCAGATCATATGACAGGAGATGGGGCGCTGTTTTGTGACTATCAACCGTGTTATTCTAATCTCACGGTGAAGATTGCTGATGGCACTGTATCTAAAGTGGCCGGGACTGGTTCGATCCAAATAACGCCTGGAATCATTCTCAAATCTGTGCTTTATGTTCCTAATCTTGATTGCAACCTAATTTCCATCAGTAAATTAACTCGTGATAGTCATTGCATAACCATTTTTTCCCCTAATGTGTGTGTTTTTCAGGAGTTGGATTCGAAGAAGAAGATTGGCAGTGCTGAGATGTGCTCCGGACTATACTTCTTCAAGTCTCCCAAACCCGAACAGGCCTTAGTTGCTACTACTACAAGTTTATCTCCCAGTTAGTCTATTATGAGTCAATTTCTTTCTAGTTCGAGTGTCAATAAAGATAGTGAGGTCATGATGTGGCACTATCGATTAGGACATCCTAATTTCTTGTATCTTGGGAAGATATTTCCTCATTTGTTCATCAATAAAAATCCAAAATTTTTCAATTGTGAGATATGCCAACTTGCAAAACATACTCGATCTGTTTATCCAGGGGTTTCCTACCAACCATCCAAACCTTTTTCCCTTGTTCATAGTGACATATGGGGACCTTCAAGAGTTAAAAACATTAATGGAGCAAGGTGGTTTGTGATTTTTGTTGATGATCATACAAGACTTACGTGGGTATTCCTTATGAAAGAAAAGTCTGAGGTTGAAAGAATATTTCAAGCATTCAATTCAATGGTTCAAACTCAATTTGGTACCAAAATCCAAATCCTAAAGTCTGATAATGCTAGGGAATACTTCTAAACAAGGGATAGTCCAAGTGAGTTCATGTGTCAATACCCCACAACAAAATGGAGTAGCGGAGTGAAAAAATCGACACTTACTAGAAATGGCTCGCTCGATCATGTTTTCCACCACCGTACCTAAACACCTATGGGGAGAAGCTATACTTACTTCGGCATACCTCATCAACAGATTACCCTCTAGAGTCCTTCAGTTTAAAACACCTCGTCAAGTCCTTCTAAATCTATTTCCTCATGCCCGTTTTCTGTCCTCCAATCTGCCCCTACGAGTATTTGGATGTTCGGCATTTGTCCATGTCTATCCACAACAAAGTAGAAGCAAGCTTGATCCCCGGTCTACAAAGTGTGTCTTCATTGGTTACTCCACAAATAAAAAGGGGTACAAATGTTTCTGTCCTACTACTCGGAGAATATTTGAAACCATGGATGTTACATTTTTTGAGAATAACCCTTATTTTTCCAAGACTGAAATTCAGGGGGAGACTACAACAAAATTTCAGCCTTGGAGTTGGGATTCCCTACTTGTCCCGAATCTTCAGCCATCACACCTATCCGAATCTTTCCCAAACTCCAATTCTATTCCGAGTCCGCATACTCCTCATCCTCATCCTTCGAGTCCATCCAGTGAATCAGTCCCTCGTGTACCTGATCAGCCACCCTCTGATCAGCCACCTTCACCCATGTCTCAGCCTCAAGCAGCAACTAAGGAATTACTGGTTTATTCAAGGAAACGGAGGCAAGCTCAGGGGGAGGTTGAATCCATAGCACATCTCACACCGATCCAAGATTCTGAAGCGGATCCAACGACTGAAGAAACTCATACAGGAGGGAAGAATGATCAAGAGCAAGTGGAGATTCAAACGGAAGAAGACTTAGAACTGCCTATTGCATTAAGAAAAGGTACTCGAGATATGCACTCAACATCCTATTAAAAATTATCTTTCCTATGCAAAACTAACAGGGACTTACCGAGCATTCCTCTCGAGATTGGACGAAGTCCGAACTCCATCAAATATCCAAGAGGCCCTTAATCATCCAGGTTGGAAACAAGCAGTTCAAGAGGAGATTAGTGCATTGAAAAGAAATGGTACATGGAGTATTACGGATCTTCCACCGGGAAAGAAAGCGGTAAGCTGCAAATGGGTATTCACGGTGAAGCACAAGGCAGATGGAAGTATTGAGAGGCTTAAGGCGCGGTTGGTTGCTCGGGGGTTCACGCAATCCTATGGAATTGACTATCAAGAGACGTTTGCTCCGGTTGCAAAACTTAATACCATCCGAATACTCTTATCCTTGGCTGCAAATCTAGAATGGTCACTTCATCAATTGGACATCAAGAATGCATTCTTAAACGGGAACCTTGAAGAAGAAGTCTACATGGAGATTCCACCTGGAATTCAAACAAGTTATGACAGCAGAAAGGTATGTAAACTGTCGAAGTCTTTATATGGGCTGAAGCAATCTCCTAGAGCATGGTTTGGTCGGTTCTCAAAATCAGTAAAAGGACATGGTTTTACCCAGTGCCAAACTGATCACACATTGTTTGTGAAGCGTTCCTCAGTAAACAAGCTAGCTATTCTTATCGTCTACGTGGACGATATCATCCTAACCGGGAATGATATGGAAGAAATAGTAAGGGTCAAACAGGCATTGGCCGAAGAATTTGAAGTCAAAGACCTTGGTCCCCTTCGGTATTTTCTAGGAATGGAAGTGGCTCGATCAAAGGAAGGTATATGTGTCTCACAACGCAAATACACCCTAGACCTACTAAAAGAAACCGGTATGCTTGGTTGTAGACCAGCTAGCACTCCAATGGACTCCAAGAAAAAGCTCGGGCGTGATGAAGAAGGAATTCCTATAGATAAAGGAAGATACCAACGTTTGGTAGGGAAACTCATTTATCTTTCCCATACTCGGCCAGACATTAGTTTTGCAGTAAGCACAGTCAGTCAATTCATGAACAATCCGATGGAAGAACACATGGAGGCAGTACATCAAATTCTCAGGTACCTAAAGAGGACTCCTGGAAAGGGGTTAATTTTTAGGAAAACTGACTATCGAGATGTAATCCTATACTCAGATGCAGACTGGGCAGGAAGTCAGATAGATAGCAGATCAACTACAGGTTATTGCACCTTTGTATGGGGAAACCTTGTGACATGGCGAAGTAAAAAACAATCTGTTGTCTCCAGGAGCAGTGCTGAGTCAGAACTAAGGGCACTTGCAATTACGATTTGTGAAGGGATATGGATCAGGCGAGTAATGGCAGAATTGGTTATGGAGTTTGGAAAGACTGTGAAGCTCAAATGTGATAATCAAGCAGCCATCAGTATTGCAAAGGATCCAGTCCACCATGATCGAACCAAGCATGTTGCGATTGATAGACATTTCATTGCAGAGAAGATAGAAAATTCTGAAGTGCAGGTGATATACACTCCAACTCGGGAGCAGTGTGCAGATATCCTTACGAAGGCACTTCAAGGACCTAACTTTGAGAGATTGTGTAGCAAGTTGGGCATGTACAATATGTACAACCCAACTTGAGGGGGAGTGTAGAATATCTAGTTAGGAGATATTTTCCTACGTTTGTAAATATTAGGAAATCAGGAAATACGGGATTTCCTAATTTGTTTATATTCTATTTTTAGTGTTGCTGATTTTTAGGAGGTAGATTCTATATTTAGTTAGGTAGAAGTTGTATATATATTGTGTACCTATTTCCGATCATAATAACAAAAACAGAAGATTATTCTCTTCAAAATCTTCAGAATGGCCCCCAAATATCCCCATGAATGAGAGTAAAAGGATGGCTAGGTTGATATTGTCGAGGTGCATAAGTGTTTCGAGTGTGTTTTGCCAATTGACATACTTCACAATGA
Organism: Morus alba; assembly: GCA_012066045.3. Classification (NCBI taxonomy): domain Eukaryota; kingdom Viridiplantae; phylum Streptophyta; class Magnoliopsida; order Rosales; family Moraceae; genus Morus; species Morus alba. The sequence goes on along the minus strand of JABXEQ010000245.1, from coordinate 3,548 downwards.
AAGAAATTTGGATTTTTATTGATAAATAAAGAAGGAAACAAATTTTTCAAGTACAGATTATTGGGATGACCTAGACGAAAGTGTCACATCATGATTTCACTTTCCTTATTAGATTGACTGCTAGACTTAAGACTATAAATTAACTGACACTTATGACCAACAAAATGACTTGAAGAAGGGCTGACATCCAGAATATAGAGGCCTGCACGGAAATCAGCACTACCAATCATCTTCCCTGTGCTTAAGTCCTGAAAAACACAAGAATCAGCCAGAAATTTAGTCTCGCAGTTAAGGTCACAATTTAATCTGCTAACCGAGACAAGACTGCAGTCAAGGTCAAGCACAAATAACACAGATTTGAGAATGAGTGTTTGAGAGATAGATGGTTCTTGTTCTGACCACTTTGGTGTGTGTACCATTGGCTATACACACTGTTTGAGGACTGTTACAAGGTGAAAAAGTTGGGAAAAGTGATCTGTCACCTGTCATGTGCTCGGATGCACCCGAGTCCACAACCCAAGAGGAATGAGGAGATGTTGTAGCACGCATAACTGCAGTGCTGGAGTTGTTCTTGGAATTGTTCCCACTGTTTCCAGGAGTGTTGTTGATATTTGCCCTCTGTATAAGTTGTTGGAGCACATCGATTTGTTCCTTTGAGAAAGGGATGGAGTTACTGAATTGTGATGCATCACTGAAGGCTGCATTCCCTTTTGCTTCGCAGTCTCGGTTAGGTTTCCAGTCAGAAGGTTTCCCATATATTTGCCAGCAGGTTTCCTTGAGATGGCCGGGCTTTCGACAATGATCACACCAGGGCCGGCCTTTCCTCGTTCGATTGTCATTGGCATTGCATGAGTGGCTGCGGGCAGCAAGGGCACTTGAGTCAGCCTAAGTGTCTTTGACTGCTGCAAGACTTAGGGCTTCAGGAGCGGCAAGAATGGATTGTCCCATCATGACCCGATTGCGACTCTCTTCCCTTCGCACCTCAGAAAAAGCCTCTCGTAAACTTGGCAGGGGTTTTGTTCCAAGAATTCTACCCTGAAGCAGAATGGAATTGGAATTTTCTGATATTCATTAGAAACAATTCGGGTACATATATATACACTAGGATCTGTTGGAATTGATCCTGATTTCTAGGAGCTAATCCTAATTCCTAGGAATTGATTTACACTATATCAGGAAAGTTAATTACAGTTGTACACAGTAAATTAGTATCCCTAAAAAGCTATAGATCCACAAATATAGGAAACTAACAATTCCGACTAGTTTGAATTCCTACACTCCCCCTCAAACTAGGTGGTATATACTCATTAAACCAAGTTTTGAACTTAGCTCAATGAAGTTTGGACGGAAGAGTGCCTTTGTGAGGATGTCCGCTGCTTGATGTCTGGATGGGACATGTTTCAGTGATATAACATTGCTCTTTATCTTCTCGTTGATGAAGTGTCTGTCGATCTCAACATGTTTTGTCCTATCATGATGGATAGGGTTCTTGGCAATAGCTATAGCTGATTGATTGTCACACATCATATCTATAGAGCCAGAAATCCTAACTTTAAGTTCATCTATCAGCCGTTTTAGCCAAATTCCTTCACAAATACCCTGAACTAAGGCTCAAAATTCTGCCTCAGCACTACTGCGTGCCACCACCTGCTGTTTCTTACTCCGCCACGTCACCAGATTTCCCCATACATATAGGAGCAATGCCCTAAAGTTGATTTTCGGTCAATGGGAGATCCAGCCCAATCCGCATCTGTGTAAACCTCTAGGGAGCGATTAGGATTCTTTTTGAACATTAGTCCCTTTTAAGGTATCTAAGAATGCGGTACACTGCCTCCATGTGTGTGTCTGAAGGATTGCTTAGAAATTGACTGACACGGCTCACTGCAAAACTTATATAAGGGCGCGTGAGTCAAATAGATCAACTTCCCTACTAAGTGTCGATATTGTCCCTTATCCGCAGCCATTTCTTCAGTTCGAGGCATCCACTTCGTGTTAGGGTCCATAGGAGTGTCCACCGGCCTACACCCACTCATACCGGTTTCCTTTAAGAGATCCAAGACATACATTCGCTGGGAAACTAAAATTTCAGTCCTTGATCTAGCCATTTCTATTCCCAAAAAATACCTTAGATGTCCCAAGTCTTTGATTACAAACTCTTTGGATAAGAGAAGCTTAAGTCTCCCCATTTCCTCTTCATAATTTCTAGTGAGTACTATATCATCTACACTATTACCGCAGTAATCTTACCATTGGTGAAGTGTTTGACGAAAAGAGTGTGATTAGCTTGAGACTGTAAGTAGCCATCTTGTTTTAGCACCCTCGTGAATTTGTCGAACCATGCACGGGGTGATTGCTTGAGCCCGTATAGTGACTTTCGTAGCCTGCAAACTTTGCCTCACATATGATTAGTTTCGAACCCAGGAGGTATATCCATATATACTTCTTTTACTAAGTCCCCATTCAAAAAAACATTTTTCACATCAAGTTGGAATAACGACCAATCTTGGTTTACAGCAATGGATAACAACACACGCACTGTATTGAGTTTGGCTACAGGAGCAAACGTCTCCTGATAGTCAATTCCATATGATTGAGTGTATCCCTTGGCTACCAACCGGGCTTTGAGACGTTCAATACTTCCATCAAATTTTTGTTTCACTGTGAAAATCCACTTGCACCCAACTGTTTTCTTTCTAGGTGGGAGAGTTGTTAGGATCTATGTGCCGTTCTTTTCAAGGGCATGAAATTCTTCTAGAGTAGCAGCTCTCCATTCGGGGTCCTTTAATGTGTCATGAACTGTTCTGGGGAATCTGGATTTTATCGAGAGTAGTCACAAATGCCCTGAATCTCTGGGACATTTTGGAGTAGGTCATATAGTTGCGGATGGGATGCTGTGTACATGAGCGGACTCCCTTCCTCTGAGCAATAGGTAGGTCTGCATCTGGATCATATCCTGTCATGTTTTCAACACTGTGTTCTGTGTTAGATTCAGCCTCATCTGGTGCTATTTCTGGATTTATTAAGCTCGGATTAGATTCCTGGTTTTGCTGATTTTGAACAGGCTGTGGAAGTTGTCGTCTCCTAGTACAGACTCTTACTGCCTCATCAGGAAGAAGGAGATGTTTTAGGTATATTACTGACTCATGGGATGGTGGACTGAATAACTCATGGGATGGTGGACTGGATGACTCACGGGATGGTGAATGTGTCTGCGGAGTTGAAGATGATGGAGATTTCGGGTCAGGCAAGGAGAGTTGTTGCCGGATCGATGAGAGAAGTCCAATCCCAATTCTGAGATTCATGTGTTGTGTTTGACTCCCCCTAAATTACGGAATTGGGATAGAATGGTTTATCTTCAAAGAAAGGGATATCCATAGTGTGATAAACCTTTTTGGTGAGAGGGAAAAAACATTTATATCCTTTCTTGTTTGGTGAGTATCCAATGAAGATGCATTTGAGTGTTCTTTCATCAAGTTTACCCCGACTATGAGGGTGGATATGAATAAATGTAGTGCAGCCAAATATTTTAAGGGAATTTGGGAAAGTAA
>JABXEQ010000244.1:0-13644 GCA_012066045.3 Morus alba | reverse complement strand
TCAAATTTATTTAAGTTTGACTTAAATTAAATTTGAATCAATTAAAATTGAACTACTGGATAATGGATAAAATATCTTCCTTCCTTATCTTATTTAGGTGCCACACACAAAGGGATAAAACCCTAGGGGTGGCCGGCCAAATAAGGGATAAGGGGAAGGGATTTTTTGTTCCAAATTCAAAATTGGAGATAAGGATTTGATCCTATTTTGAAGTTTGACTTCTTCTCTTTAAATATGAGATAAATGGAAAATTGTAGGACAATTTTTGACATACTTTTCAGCCCTAGTTTCCTAGTGTGGCCGAAATTTCTCATAGCTAAGAGAGAGAAAATATTTTTCTCCAAAAATTCCACATCGTGCATGCGTTGGTGTTTGTGGAAATTCGAGTGTTTTAGAAACCGTTTTGTCTCACGTGTGCCCACACACACGTCTACGTGGAATCAAGGAATTGACGTGGAAGACTTTGGTGTTCTAAACAAAAGAGCTTGGATCTAGGACTGTTAGGTGGTCAAAGAAAATCAAGATATCATCCGAAATCGGCTACAAGGTATTTTTTTTCGGTTGATCCTTGAATCTTATAAATTAATGAGATTAATTTATTGGTGCATAAATTAATATAATCTATAGAGTATCTCAAAAGTTTTATGAAATTTTTGTTATACACGATCCGCCTTTCCGCTTGCGTTTCCGCCGGCGGACCGATTCGGCAACCAACAATTGGTATCGAGGCGGTCTATAGGCGATATTAATTTATGCTTGATTATTTGATAATTGAATATGTATGTATGTGATGAGTAGGCACTTGCATTTATGGATGTTTATTTTTATTCATGATGATGAATGTATGGATGATGGATTTGGTCGTTAATTATATGGTTCCATGGATCGGTTATATTCATTCGTTAATAAAATTAATTGTAATTTAATTCGGGATTAGAATTATTGTAATTCTAGGATTTGGGTAGAATTAGGGTTTAAGATTTTGAATCAAGAAGGAGGCCTTGAAGATCATATTTGAAGCCTTCAAAGAAGCCCAGAAACTGCCCAGAAAAATTCTGGAAATCGCGGCCCAGACGCGTCCCGGACGCGGCCCAGGCGCGGCCAGGACGCGGCCCAGGCGCGTCCCGGACGCGGCCCAGGCGCGGCCAGGACGCGGCCCAGGCGCGTCCCGGACGCGGCCCAGGCGCGGCCAGGACGCGGCCCAGGCGTGTCCCGGACGCGGCCCAGGCGCGTCCAGGCCGCGGCCCAGGCGTGTCCAGGCCGCGCCCCAGCGCGCGGCCAGGCCGCGCCCCAGCGCGTGGCCAGGCCGCGGCCCAGCGCGCCTGGCGGCCCAAGTTCGGGATTTGATCCCGAAGGTTTCCGAAACCCTCGTGAAGCGTGCCGACGGGCCCGGAAAAGTTCCGGATCCCAAGGAAGGTGAAATCCAACCCTGAGACAAAGAATGAAGCCGAAGAATGAAGAATTCAAGAATCGAAGTCCCGTTGATGTAACGGAAGAATATAATTATTGTAATTATTTATTTATTCGATTCGATTGAGTTGTAATTTATTTTTCCATGGGACCCGGTCAAATCCATCTCAATAGTTGATTGCATATATTTATATTTTATGTTGATAATTATATATTATATATGTCCATGCATATAACATGCCATGTAGATATAATGTGCCTACTCATATGTTTTTTATAACATGCCATGCATACACGCGCAATTGTTATTATTTATTTTATTTATTATAAAAGGGTTTTAGAAAAATAAAATAAAATAAGAACCATCTTGAAAAAAATTGATTTAATATGATTAAATTGATTTAAGTTGCAAAATTGATTTGCAAAATAATGTTACATGTGAAATTGAATTTAAAAGTTAAATTTTTGAATTTCACATATCCGAAAAATAAATTGTTTATTTTTCGATTTGAAAATCATGAGATGTTTTTCAAACAAAATACATGTTTGCAAAATAATGAGTGGGAGAGGGTTGTATGACAATACGACCCAATCGGTCTCCATCATTAGTTCAACACCGTGAGATTCGAAAGGGCTTCATGGGCGGCACCGAGATTCCGCTCCCCTACGGAAAGTGTTCTTTCGGATCAATAACAAGGTTGACTTCCTAGCGATAGGATTCAAGGATGTATTTCGGTTTGACCTACCCTACGGCGGCACTCGGGAGTTAAGTCTGTAGAAATCAAATGATGGGTTACACTCATGGAGATATAATCAAATTGTTGATTATATTTTTGACCAAAATTAACGGTGAGTTGATAAATATGAAAATATGAGATATTTTGATTATATTTATTAATTGAGAAGGTCTCGGTTCAATTTGCGATATTTTGACCTACCCTACGGCGGCACTATATTCGTGGTAAATTGAATTATCGTTGGCACCCAAAATTAAAACATGATTTATGTATTTTCATGTGCATCATGCATCATATTTAATTGTGCCAAAATTAACATGCCTTGATATTCATGCACATAAATTGATTAGATGAATATTCTATTTATTCCCAAAGAATATGTCGAATCCCATTATCACACTACTAGCGAATGAAAAAATTAGACGGGTGATAATTATGCTAAGTGGAAAAGTAACATGAACATACTATTGGTCTGCGAAGACTATAAGTTTGTCCTAGCGGAGGAATGTCCTCCACAGAACCCATGACAGCTGCATCCAAAACCCGCAAGGGAGCCTTTTTGATCATTGGATCAAGGCCAACAATAAAACAAAGTGCTTTATCTTTGGCCAAGATAAGCGATAATAGCCATAAACAAAAAGCATGAGGAGATGGAGGCCCTTATGAGATAATGGAGTCTCTAGAAGCCATGTTCGCGCTCCCCTCCGAAAAGGCTCGTTTGGATGCCGTAAGGGGCTTTCATGAATGACAAAATGAAGAAAGGTTCTTCGGTCAAGGCACATGTTCGAACATGATTGATCACCTCCACGATCACGGAGCTCAATGGTGCGAGAATCGATGAAGCCACCCAAGTTGGCATCATCCCGGAAAGCCTATCCCCGACTTTCATGAGTTCGTGAACAACTTTGTTATGAACAAAAGGAAGTGCAATCTCACCGAACTCATGAATGACCTGCAAAACTTTGAATCCACTAACAAAAGAAGGGGGAGGAGAAGCAAATGTTGTAGTTGCGAGGAAGTTACGATAAAAACAAAAGGAAAAACCGAACCGGGGAAAAGCGAAGGAGAAAAAGGAACAAGGTAAATCAGTTTACTAGTTCTTGAAACATGTTTAGTAGAGGGTGATACCTCGGCCTGGATAATTGATTCGGGAGCAACTAATCATGTTTGTTTTTCTTTGCAAAGTCTTAGTTGTTATAATTGAGTTAGCCGATGGGGACTACACGATGAAAGTAGGCAATGGCGCAAGAGTTTCGGCAAAAGCGGTGGGAGAAGTTAGACTTCGTTTTAGGAAAATAAATTTTTAGTTTTGAACAATGTTTATTTTATTCCGGACATTCGTAGAAATTTGATTTACGTGGCTAAATTATTTGAACAATTATTTAAAGTTTATTTTGATAATGAATTTGTTCATATTTCTAAATGGTTTAAATATTTGTTCGGGACGTCTGATGATGGTTTATATTGTATAAAACCAATACCTAACTCACCGCTTAACAATTGAAATGTTCGAGTTGCGAACCTAAGAATAAAAAGCAAAAGATTTCTCACGAAAATAACACATATCATGGCACCTTAGACTTGGTCACATTAACCTAAATAGGATTGAAAGACGGTAAAGGATGGTCCTTTGCGTGAGCTAAAAGTTGGCGAGCTTCCGGTCCTGTGAATCTTGTTTGGAAGGTAAAATGACCAAGAGACCTTTTACACAAAAAGGAGTGAGAGCTACAGAACCCCTACAATGATACATTCAGATGTATGTGGACCGTTAAACGTCCAAGCTAGAGGAGGTTACGAATATTACGTCACCTTTATTGGCGACTATTCGAGATATGGTTATGTTTACGATGCAACGGAAATCAAAACTTTTGGAAAGTTTAGAGAATTCCGAGCGAAGTTGAAAAACAATTAGGTAAACCAATCAAGACACTTCGATCGGATCGAGGGGTGAATACCTTGACCAAGAGTTCCGGGATTTCTTGATTGAAGAAGGTGTGGTATCCCAATTGATCGCACCGGTACACCACAGTGAGAATGGTGTGGCGAAAGGAGAAATCGGACTTTGCTCGACATGATAAGATCAATGTTGAGTTATTCTTCACTTGCCTACTTCTTTTTGGGGTTATGCCTAAAAACCGCTATGTATATTCTGAATCTAGTTCCATCTAAATCTATACCTAAGACACCCCTAGAGTTGTGGAATGGTCAAAACCTAGTTTGAGACACATTCGCATATGGGGAGTCCAAAGACACGTCTTTGAGGCAAAAGACCGGAAGTTGGAACCAAGGTCGGTATGCATCTTTGTGGGATACCCACAAGGGACAAGAGGAGGATTGTTTTATAGTCAAGCGGATCAAAAGGTGTTTGTATCGACAAATGCCACATTTACGAGCATGACTATATGATAGATTTCAAGCCCGGAAGTAAGATAGTATTAGAAGAGTTACTTTCCGATGAGATCGGACCACAATCGACAAGAGTTGTCGGACCACTCGGAGAAAAGACCACGGTTCCTAATCGGACTCCAGTGGGCACCTCGTCAATGTAGTGGGAGGGTAAGCACGTTACCCGACCGTTATACCGGGAAGCCCAAATCGTCACTTTGATGATGATTTTGTAGGAGGATCCATCGACCTTTAAGGATGCGATGGATGATTCTCGATAAGGAAGAATGGCAAGCGAATATGAAACTCGAGATGGAGTCTATGCACTCTAACTCAGTCGGCAACTTGTAGATCTACCCGGCAAAACCCATTGGATGCAAGTGGATCTTCAAGAGAAAGAGAGGAGCGGATGGAAAAGTAGAGACTTTTAAAGCAAGGCTAGTGGCTAAGGGTTATACCCAAAAGGAGGGAGTTGACTATGAGGAAACTTTCTGCAAGAGCCATGCTTAAGTCCATCCGGATACTCCGGCCATTGCGGCATATTTTTGACTATGAGATATGGCGGATGGACGTCAAGACAACTTTTCGAATGGCTATCTTGATGAAACCATCTATATGGATCAGCGGAGGGTTACATAGTGGAAGGCCAACAGCGAGAAAAGTCATAAACCGCAAAGGTCCATTTATGGACTGAAGCGAACTTCTAGATCATGGAACATCGGGTTTGATGAGGTCAGTAAAGTCTTATGGATTTGATCAAAACATTGATGAACCATGCGTCTACAAGTATAAGAAAGAAGAGAAAGTGGTCTTCTTAATTCTTTACGTCGATGACATCCTACTCATAGGGAATGATGTGGGAATGATGACGGATGTAAAGGAGTGGTTAGCCACCAATTCCAAATGAAAGATTTAGGAGAGGCAAGCTATGTTCTTGGGATCAAGATTATTCGAGATCGCAAGAAAAAAGCTTTTGCGTTATCACAAGCATCTTATATAGACAAAGTGTTGTCTAGGTATTCGATGCAAAACTCCAAGAAAGGGAATTTGCCTTCTAGGCATGGTATTCATCTTTCTAAGGAGCAATGTCCAAAGACCCCGCAAAGTGGAAGAAGATATGAGAAGGTATCCCTACGCCCGGCCGTGGGAAGCCTTATGTATGCCATGTTGTGTACAAGACCCGGATATACGCTATGCAATGGGAGTAGTCGATCATACCCGGTCCAACCCGAGGATTAGATCATTGGGTTGCAAAAGAAGTGTATTCTCAAGTATCTTAGGAGAACGAGAAACTATATGTTAGTATATTCCGGAGAAGATCCGTCTCTCACCGAATACACAGATTTTGATTTCCAATCGGATAGAGATAGTCGACGGTCGACATCCGGATCTGTGTTCACTCTTAATGGAGGAGCCGTGGTATGGAGAAGTATAAAGCAAAAAAGTGTGTTCTTGACTCTACCATGGAAGCTGAATATGTTGCAGCTTGTGAAGCCGCAAAAAGAAGCTACATGGCTCGGGAAGTTCTTAACGATCCGGAAGTTGTTCCGGATATGGATAAGCCAATTAAGCTCTCTTGTGACAAAGGTGGGCGGTGGCTAATTCAAAAGAACCTAGAAGCCATAAGAGTGCGAAACATATAGAAAGGAAATATCACCCGATCGAGAGACATTGTGGATAGGGCGATGTGGCGGTTCAAGATCGCGTCGAGAGGACAACAACCTTGCGACCCGTTCACCAAGACATTGCCATTGAACATTTTTGATCGGCACTTAGATGGATTTGGGATTAGAGACATGACACACCTGCTTTAGGACAAGTGGGAGATTGTTGGGAATAGTGTCCTAAAGCATGAGATGTAAAAGGATATTTATTATTTATTTAATAAAATAGTTTATTCATCATTTTATGTGCATATATTTATGAATATTTTATGAATATCAAATAAAATTCCTTGATTATTTATGTAACCTTAAACATGGTATATAAGTGTTATATACAAGAGGATAATGTTTAAGGATAATAATCAAAAATAACAAATTCATAATGAATTTAATTAAAGTTCGAATCTTTAATTAAAACATTATTGATACATGTCATTCCCATTTAGAATGGAACGGTGTTATCCGCCTTTATTAATATGGCGAGATATTGAATGAGTGTATTTAGCATAATGAGATTATGTGGAACATGGACACAGACACAATATGAATTTCTAATAATTTCCGTTAAGCATAGAAATTCTAATTGAGTCTACCGATGGTCATATATAGAATGATCTTAATCCCGAGTTCTTAACAAACTCCTATTTATGGATTTATGTCTTTTGATTTACTCGATGCGGATTCCGAGACCCTGAATCCTATTCCTTGTATTTTGGAGACATAATGAAATAGGTAGCTGGGAATGTTATTATACGAGATGGAATCCATTCCTTCTTGAGAGAGAAGCGAGATAAATAATTCTCTTGAGTGTTGATTCGGTACTTGGATTAGTAAGAGCTCTCGGTTCATGAATGTGTTTTATGAATCACTATCCATTAGAGAATCAATGGTACTCAAGGATAAAGATGTAATTAGAGAGGTTAACGGATTCTACCTCTAATTATGAATTATTTATGGAGGATCAATCTATATGCAATGACTATATCAAATGGACACTTCACGGTTTAGAAGTAATTAATGTCTATAATTCCGAGAGTGCAATTCCAAGTTTATAGTGGAGTAACTATTGGGATTAATAGAATTAATTAATTAATTAAAGTGTTTAATTAATTATTAATTTTATTGGAGCTCAGAATTATAGGTCCATTAGTCCCCGCGTCGTCCTTGTAATTCTACCGCACACAAAGGGCAAAATGGGAATTTTAGAATTACGAATTCTAAAATTAAATACTCAAGAATAATTAATTGAGAATTAATTATTATTTAAATAATGAGATTATTTAAATTTGAATTTGAACATATCTAGATTTATCCATTTAAACTTATTTGATAAGTTGTTTAATTTAGAATTCAAATTTATTTAAGTTTGACTTAAATTCAATTTGAATCAATTAAAATTGAACTACTTGGATAATGGATAAAATATCTTCCTTCCTTATCTTATTTAGGTGCCACACACAAAGGGATAAAACCCTAGGGTGGCCGGCCAAATAAGGGATAAGGGGAAGGGATTTTTTGTTCCAAATTCAAAATTGGAGATAAGGATTTGATCCTATTTTGAAGTTTGACTTCTTCTCTTTAAATATGAGATAAATGGAAAATTGTAGGACAATTTTTGACATACTTTTCAGCCCTAGTTTCCTAGTGTGGCCGAAATTTCTCATAGCTAAGAGAGAGAAAATATTTTTCTCCAAAAATTCCACATCGTGCATGCGTTGGTGTTTGTGGAAATTCGAGTGTTTTAGAAACCGTTTTGTCTCACGTGTGCCCACACACACGCCTCTACGTGGAATCAAGGAATTGACGTGGAAGACTTTGGTGTTCTAAACAAAAGAGCTTGGATCTAGGACTGTTCGTGGTCAAAGAAAATCAAGATATCATCCGAGTCGGCTACAAGGTATTTTTTCGGTTGATCCTTGAATCTTATAAATTAATGAGATTAATTTATTGGTGCATAAATTAATATAATCTATAGAGTATCTCAAAAGTTTTATGAAATTTTTGTTATACACGATCCGCCTTTCCGCTGCGTTTCCGCCGCCGAATTCGATTCGGCAACCAACAGAGAATTGTCGTGAAACAAGATCGTTGTTTATTGTCACGATCACACCAAGAACCACTCGTTGATTCAAGGCTATGTCTCTACAATTTTTAGGATGAGAGAGTGGGCTCTTTTTCAAAAACCTAAGGAAACTTTTTCCTTCTATTTTGTCTCTACAAAATCCGGCCACCCTAAGGAAAGTGTGATCTCTTTTTTTTTTTTCTCCAAAAGACTCTCACCTAGGGTTTTCAATAATATCCTTATATAGGAGAAAATTCAAAAACTCAAACCCTAGATGGGATTTTCGAATTTCTCCTTAACCCTAGGATTGAAATCCGAAAATCCCTACATGGCTTAGGGATTTCCGAATTTCCTTCCCCATTTTGGAGCAAAATTCGAAATCTCCTTAAGGCAAGGGATTTCCGAATTTTCCCAAAATAAATCCTCACTTTTCTCTTTCCTTTAGTTGCCAAATAAAATCATGTTTAAATTTCATTTTGAATTTTAAATTAATCTCCATTAATTTCGAAATTCAAAACTCATTCCTTTTATTTTTCAATTATCGAATAAATGAAAAATAACACATTGAATTTAAACATAATTATCGGTTTCTGTTTTCCCATTTATTAGAGCTAGCCTTGAGACCGAATGGACCCACATGAACAAAGCTATGGAATTACAATATTCGACTAACTTATCCCTATAAGTTATCGACATATTTAATTCGACATCGCATAACTCCACTAAAAGTTCGATGCCGAATAATCTCTCGATTCATGTGCGCTAATTTTCCTTTTGGTGTTGATACAATTTATCACATGGTCCACAAAGTAAATGCATTATTATCCTTCAGAAATATCGGTGATCGAATGGTATATGTAATATTATCGTTTTACCATTCTAATCATTATTTCCTCAACTCCTTTATATGACTTGTGAATAAGAAAGACAAACGTTAGTAAGATGTCTCGCACATGTTACGATGTCTTAATCAATGAATATCATCATTGAATACCAAGGCCTGGTTTATTTATTCACACACCCGTCAATAAAGCATGAGGTGATATTATTTTTACGATTCCATATCTGTGAATCACATAACTCCAACTTAATATTGTCATGATCCCAATAGCCGAGATGTCGCTCAATAATCGTGAACTAATCTTGTTGGCGAATCAAAGATCATGAGATACTAAGTTGAGCTACGCATTCACTTCGGGATTAAGATAATTATACAAATATACTTAAGTTGTGATGATTAGGTTTAGAGTTGTGTAAACGGTTTTTACTCTAACCTAATCAATCACATGGTCTATTCAACATGTTGCGAGCATGTCTAGATCAACCACGAGTCCAACTCCCATGCCCCGAGACCAAAGATCTCATGGTTCGATCTAATTGTCATAATCGGTTTGAATGCCCAATCAATCCTAAGACTGCGAATATCTATTTTAAACCATATCGAAAAGAGTTTGTCCCGGCAGGGTTCCCCTCTCTCTTCTTTCGTTAGTAACAGTTTATGGACTAAGGAATATCATAAACACTCTTGAGTATGTGTCAAAACATAACTTTATCTTATTTTATAAAATCAGCAAAATAATAATGTCTTACATTTGTCATTTCATAAATAACAAATTACATCCCCCTTTATGGACACATTTCCAACAAACTCCCACTTGGACTTAAAGTAGGTGTGTACAATCTCGCATGCCCAAACCTTCCAGGATGTCTATCGAAGACTTTACCGGATAAAGCCTTTGTGAATGGATCGCCAAGTTGTCATGTGTAGATATCTTTGTTACTTCAACATCGCCTCTTTGTACAATCTCACGGATGAGGTGGTATTTCCGCTCTATGTGCTTGGACCTTTTGTGGCTTCTAGGCTCCTTAGAGTTTGCTCCCCAATTATCGCAATGATTACCATGGGCCTATCGACTTCGGAACAACTTCCAAGTGAAACAAGGAACTTCTTAAGCCATACAGCCTCTTCGCGACTTCTGGCCGCCACATATTCGGCCTCCATGGTGGAGTCGGCTATGCAAATCTGCTTGATACTCCTCCATACCATCAAACCTCCATTCGGGACAAACATCGATCCTGAAGTGGATTTCCTGGAATCCCTATCCGATTGGAAATCGGAGTCGGTATATCCGTCATATTCGGTCGGTACCAATATACAAGCATATAGTTCCTCGTTCTCCTAAGATACTTGAGGATATGCTTTACAAACAACCCAAAGGTCGGATCCGTGGTTTGACTGAATCTACTCACCACGCCTACTTGCGTAGCATATATCGTGCGGTGCAAAGCATCGCATACATGAGGCTTCCCACGGTGACGTAAGGAACTCGGCTCATGTCTTCCTCTTCTTGAGGAGTCTTGGGAGACTGCTCCTTAGAGGGATACTCCATGTCCGAAGGGTAGATAACCCTTTTTGGAGTTTTGCATAGCGAATCGGTCCATTACCTTATCGATGTAGGATGCTTGAGGCGAGTGCCAATTGTTTGTTCTTCCGATCTCGAAGATCCGAATTCCCAAAACATAGGCAGCTTCTCCTAGATCCTTCATGTCAAACCGCTTTGCCGGCCCGAGCTTAACCTCGCTTAGTCTTCCTACATCATTCCCAATGAGTAGTATGTCATCTACATATAAGACTAAGAAAACCACTTTGCCTTCTTGTATCGACTTATACACACAAGGCTCATCCATTGACCGAACAAAACCATAAGTTTTAACAGTCTCATCGAATCGATATTCCATGATCTGGATGCTCGCTTGATCCATAAATGGACTTACGCACTTCAAAACCTTTTCTTCTAGACCCTTTTCAATGAATCCATCTGGTTGTGCCATGTAAATGCGCTCATCCGGTTGCCATTCGAAAAAGTCGTCTTTACATCCATCCGCCGATTTCATAATCTAAAGCGGCAAAGAATGGATAGAAGAATTCGGATGGATTTAAGCATGGCTACCGGAGAGAAGGTATCCTCATAGTCGATGCCTTCTTTTTTCGGGTGTAGCCCTTGGCTACCAGCCTTGCTTTGAATGTCTCTACATTCCCATCCGGACCCCTCTTCTTCTTGTAGATCCATTTACACCCTACGGGTTTTACCCCTTCAGGAGGATCTACTAGAGTCCATACGCCATTTTTATACATCGATTGTATTTTGGCCCATGGCTTCATGCCATAGGTTTGCTTCTTAACTTTCCATGGCCTGCAAGTAGGAGAGACAGGTTCGTCGATGTCTAAATCGAGATCGCATATAATGCGTCTCCATAAGACATGTACCTATCGGGTTGTCTCACAACCCTCCCACTACGTCGAGGCTCCACCGGTGTTAGTTCTTGTTGTGGTTCATCTGTTGTCGGTTCGAGGAATAGACCCGCGGACATGTTCCCCGAACATTTTCACCATCAATTCCTCAAGTACAAGTCTCCTTCTTGGCTTCATATTCTTTATAAAATCCTCTTCCGAGAAAACGAGCATTCGTCTTTGACGAATGTTTTCGATCGATGGGACTATAAAAGATATAGCCTTTTGTTCCTTTGGGATATCCTACAAATAGGCCGATTACGAACGACTAGTCAACTTACCGGTCTTCTTTCTAAGCACATGTGCGGACAACCCCATATTCGGTGTGGCCAAGAGATGACTTCTTGCCACTCCATCTTTCATATGGAGTTCAGTGCGCCTTAGATGGAACTTGGTTCGGAAATGTATGCACTTGTTTCCAAGGCATATCCCCAAAGGAATCTGGAAGAGATGAGTAACTCATCATTGCTCTAACCATGTCTAATAGAGTTCGATTCCTTCTCTCGGACACGCCATTCTGTTTGAGGAGTACTGGCGGCGGTCGGGTTGAGAAAATATACCTTCTTCCTTAAGAAAGTCTTGAACTCTCCCAAAGAAGTATTCACCACCACGATCGGATCGTAGTGTTTTGATCTGTTTATCTAATTGCTTTTCAACCAAGGCCTTGAATTCTTTGAACTTTTCAAAGGTTTCGGACTTTTGACGCATTAGATAAATATGACCAAAACGAGAATAGTCATCGATGAAGGTTATGAAATATTCATATCCTCCTCCTGCTTGGATATTGAATGGCCCACATACATCACTATGTATGAGTTCTAGGCATTCGTCGCCTCTATTACCCTTTCTTTGAAAAGGGTCTCTTGGTCATTTTTCCTTCTATGCAGGATTCACATGTAGGTAGTGAGCCTACACTTAAGGTTTGTAAGGGACCGTCTCTTACCAACCTTTTAATCCTGTCAAGGCCAATATGTCCAAGACGTAGATGCCATTTGTAGGTATGATCAATTGAGTCTAACCTCAATCTCTTACTTTCTCTCATTGAATCATCATTCAATTCAGTATCGCAAATCGTTGGAATATTTGGTTTAACGTAGAACAGATTGTTTATCATGACTGTAGAAGTAATCATAAAGCCATTCTTTAGAATCCGAATAACATCATTATTAAAATCCAAAGAATATCCTTGCTCAATCAAACGAGCCACAGAAATAAGGTTTTTCCCAAAAACCGGGACATAATAAACATTGTTCAAAACAATAAAACTGTTCTCAAAAATTAATTTAATACTTCCAACGGTGTTTGTCGATCATCGATGCTCCATTCCCCAGCGGAAGTTGAACTCGTCCTTGCTAAGCCTTTTGTTTTCCCTGAACCCCTGCAGAGAACAACAAACATGATTAGTGGCTCCAGTCTACAATCCAAGAAAAAGTAGAGTCACCACAAAAACAAAGCTTCGGTAACAAGCAATGTACCTTTAGCTTTGACCTCCTTGAGGTATGTAGGACGATTCGCGTTTCCGGTGGCGACATTACGCAATGGTGACATTTGTCGGTACTCTTGTCTACCTTTGCGGCGTTCTTGCCTTTCATGAACTTCTTCTTCTTGTTATGCGGGCTTTCTTACATTTCTTGACACCAGAGGTGGAAGGCTTTGCTTCACAAGGTTAGCCTCTCCGTTCCTCTTTTTGCCTTTAAGCGATGGGAGTTTCCATGATTTGAAGCTCCTTCATGAGTTCCGGGGAGTGAATAACTCAACTTATTCATAGAGTAGTTGAGTTTGCGGTTGTCAAACATCTCCGGGAGAGTCTCTAGGATCATATCCACTTGAGTCTCTCCATCTATTTCACTCCCATGAGCTCCATCTCATTCAGGTGACTTATGATCAATAGCATATGGTCCCGAACAGGAGTGCGGATTTCATCCGGCGGTTCATGAAGTTCGCCTTTGCAACTTGCTTGGCTTGACCCCTGGCTTCCGAACATTTCGAGATGTTGTAGATCATATCTGCGGTCGTCGATGTTCCGATGTTCTTTGTTGCAACACATTGCTAATTGATGCTAAGATATAGCACCTAGCAATCTCATCAGAACGC
>JABXEQ010000241.1:0-15000 GCA_012066045.3 Morus alba | reverse complement strand
TAAAAGTTTAGAAAACAAACTAAAAATGATTGTAAAGATCAAGAGATATTAGTGCTAATAATCTTTATATATATAAATATTGGAAAAATAGGAGTTAAACTTGTTAGTAGTTTTAGATTTGTCTTTATTTATTTTTTCTTATGTTTTAATATTTAATATAGTTAACAAGTTGTCTCTTGCACTCTTCCCATAGAATATATTTTTCGGTTGACGAGCAAGAAAGACAATAGACCAAAGTTGCATTCTACGATATTTCTATCGAAAAAACTAAAAATTCACTTCCACAACTTTTTCATATATGTTTTAGGAGAATGGTTCTTAAACTAAAAAGTGGAGGCAAATGGTTCTTTATATATATATATATATATATATATATATATATATATATATATATATATATATATAGGAGAAAGAGGAAAATAGACCAAAATTTGAGATGAATTAAAATTAATAGGCCAATAGTTTACATAAGTTAATAAATAGGCCAAATTATTATTTTTGTCCATAACTTGTGCAGTTATGAACCATAACTTCGACAAGTTATTATTCATAATTGTCCATAACTTGTCCGGTTATAAACCATAACTTGACAAGTTTGTCCATAACTTATTCTGGTTATAAACCATAACTTGACAAGTTATGGCCTATTAATTCTGAACTAAAAATTAACCTATATACTTTCTTAAGGCTTTCATATCGGCCTATTTTTTTTTACTATTTCTCATATATATATATATATATATTTTTAGATCGCTAAAGTTTTGTAAAATTAATAAAATTACCTTTTTTTATTAACTAAATACTTAATCACTAATTAACGAGCAATCAATTTGATTGACTTAAGTTTATTACTGACTAATTTAATAATTTTCATTATCAATCAATATTAGTTAATAATTCACAAAATCAATTAGTAATTAATAAATTTTAATCAACATATTACATGTTTGTAAATGATAAATTATTGTCAATCAATCATTGATATTATTGATTAACTGTGGATCAATCATTGATTGATTACTGAAGAAACAACCATTTTGTAACAATAAAAAAAGTTCAGGCATGTGTTTAAAAAATTAATGTTGAGACTAACTTCATGTTACTTGCACATTCCGTTATGTGCAGAATGCCTTTAATTTCACCAATTCCATTTACATCCAACTAATAAAGAAATTAGATCATTGCCAGCTATGCACACATGCGCCTGTGTCTGACCTATGCGCCTGTGTCTGACCTACGATATGTTTATGTTCGCGTAATTGGAATGAGCATGAATCAGAGTATGCAGGATTCGGAGTGACAAATAAAAGTCATAATAAATTGTTTACTTGACAAATGCAATTTAAAATCAGAGTCATTTTAAACCTCATTTATGTGTTTACTTACACCTTAATCGGAATAAATTAGTATAAAAGTACTAATATACCCTTTAGTGTAATTATTATATTAAAATTAATCATAATTAAAATATTTAATATAATAATAGAGTAATATAATAATAACATTATAAAACCCATGGTATTTAATTGAAAAAAAAAAACTTGCAAATTGGGTCCAAGTTCAAATTTTAAGAATTTTAATGTAAAAATTAGGAGATATTGTGGTATGATTTCAAATTTTAAAGAGTTGAGGACACATGGTAAAAGCCTAGAAGCATCCCCACTAGATTTTTATCTCTCTCTCTCTCTTTCTCGTTCTCGCTGTCTCACTTTCTCACCCGCACCAAAACTCCCATCACCACTGCCCTCAGCGACGACAAACTCCGGCCGCCATCGGCCGCCACGAGCAGGCCATCCTCGAAGCCCGCCTTTTCAAACGTGCGGAGCTAGAGTTCCTCCGCCCCACTCGGCGCCGGCCGTCAGAATCACGACGGAAAGTCGCCTTGCCGTTTTCAGCCAAGGCTGATTTCTCCACCGTTCGACACCCGTTTCTCCGGCGAACTACGTCTTTGCGTTTCCCTCGTCGAGAGGAACAATACCATCTAACTACCGTTCCGATCGTCGCCGGAAAGTCCCGATGTACCGCCGCCGTCAACAACGAAATTTGGACATTTCCCGGCGAACTGTACATCATTTGGAGAAACCTAACCGACACTGGAAACGTGTTCATAAGATTATGTAACCTTACGCGGCGCCGTCGGACAGTTATATGGCCATTTGTTAAATTACTCGAGGACTATTACCATTAAACGAGGTGTTCATTTGTTGGGCACAACGGACATTTACTATCATAATTGTATTACTAGAAGTATATGGGCTCTCGACGGGGAGCTTATTTGTTGGGCACAACGGCATTCTCTATTATAAGACCCATAATATAAGTGATCATAATACGACTTAAAAATAATATAAATTTTATGATCGGATCAGAATTGGATCGATTTTTTTCATATATTAGTACCACTATCTTTACTTTACTCTTGAGGACTATTTAACGGGTACCCAAAATTGACACGCGGACTCTTTCACGGGTACTCATTTAGAGCACAACGGACTCTTTTTCCTCATCTTAATTTTCCTTCATTACTAACAAATAGGAGCATAACTAACATTTATTAGTGACTAGTGTATGATGATCTAAGTAAGTAAGCGATTTTGACGTGTTTTATTTTTTGCTTTACAATTATCGGTTTTGATGGACCAGGACTTCTATTCTTTATGTTAATTGTGGAATTCTATGAAATTTTGTGTTTAGAAAAAAAAAATCTTTATTTATTTTAATGTTTATTCATTTATTTTTGTTTTGTTGATTTCAAACCGAGCCGTCGGTATTCCTACTGGGCTTTGGCTCACTCCTTTTTACCTTCAGGTGGAGTACTGTGTGAACTAGACCGTCAGAGTAGCTAGATATTCAAGAAGGCTTACAACCGTTCTTTTGATAATATTTCTAAGAGAGGCTATGGGATTTCTACAATATAAACCAGATATCTAAAAATGTAATTAGATTAGGTTTCAATTCGAGAACGGTAATCTGTATTGAAGTGTGCTTAATATTGTGTAGTGTGAATGGGTAATGCATGATGAACACACTTTTATATTATTTGTACTAAATATATCTATGTTTGACAGGCGGAAACATCACTGTGGCTATTATATATTTCTGTGGAAATCCATGAATCAAGAAACTTGCCAAATATGCCACTGACCTCGGTTTTGGGTTGTAACAAATATAAATTGTACAATTATTTAAAATATAAAAATAGTGTTAAAAGTTATAATATATAAATTGTACAATTGTTTAAAATATAAAAATAGTGTTAAAAATTAAAATATATTATTAATTTATGAAACAAATATATATCATTAATTTATATTTATAAGTTAAATAGAGGTATGATAGTAATTTATATTAATACCAGGGATGAGAGTCCTAATCCCAAATGAGAGGGAAGGACATGGGAATGCCAATCATATTTCTCAATACTAAATTTGAATGGGGCGTACCAATGCCACTCACATTCCAAGATAAAAATAGCAAATAAATATAAAATTGACTCTCATTTTTCAATACTAATAGGTAAACATGCCACTAATATATAGTTGTAAAACCAGTAAGTGTGAGTAGCGGAGATAAATCCTCGTGGAGATCTGTAGGAGTGCTTTAAAAGCCATACTAAGATTCTAATGTATTAATCACTCAATCACATCATTAGTCATTCAATCACATCAATTCAACTAAATAAAAGAAAATCTACTTGAAAAAGTATTAAGTGTCCGTTTTGGTTCGATTCGAAAGTTAAGATATGACTTTATCTGAGAACTTTTTACTGTAACAAAAAAATTAAAAGTGACTATTTATGATAGCTTTTACTGTAGCAAAACTTAAATTTTAAATTCAAATCGGTGAATTGAACGAGGATCTCGATTGGTTCATATTTGCAAATATCTTTGTGGTTTTGTAATTGGTTAGCATTGCTTAAATCTAGATTTGGGAATTATTGACGATGGTCTAAGCTTTGGTTTGCTATGTTTTGGGTCTTGGCTAATAAATTATGAAGTTTTTGTTAATAACTCCTATCAATTAATTTGTTCTATTTGGGAGATCTAGTAATCTGCTTGACGTCTTATTTAAGAGCCTCAGTTTGGAATAGATTACTGTCAATGCAATTACTGATTAATGTGATTATTCCAATTAAATTTAGTGTCATGGACGTTAATGACTATGGTGAGTATCGTCATTTTTCAATATGCTATTATCATAACTAGAATTTTGATTATCCTATAAACAATTATTCTGCATATCAAGCTACTATAGGTTCATGATATATATCTCTCTCTTTCTCGTGTTACAGCTGTGAGACTTGGGTCGTGATATTCCTGTGTGGCGACAATCGCTCCTCAATTATACACATACTGAAAACTACAAAACAAAACAATCTCGGTTAGTGGCAATGTTGGTATTAGAGTTTAATTATTTTGTTAAGAAAACTTTGAAATGCTTTTTTTTTTTTTTTTTTTTTGAAGTTAATTTATTTAACTTCTAACGCTCTTGTATTCAATTGATAATCATTTTGTAATCATAGACCGTATGTTCCAGAGCAAAGGACGTTGGTCTTGTACTACTAGCATTGCACGGCTTTAGTTGAAATG
Source organism: Morus alba (assembly GCA_012066045.3). NCBI lineage: Eukaryota > Viridiplantae > Streptophyta > Magnoliopsida > Rosales > Moraceae > Morus > Morus alba. Next base: position 10,411 of record JABXEQ010000241.1, on the reverse strand, counting down.
CTTTTACATGTTGTAGAGTCGCAGACATGTTCTTCCCCATGATCTCTTTAGAATGTATGGAATTCCGTCCTCTTTGTTTGTGCGCTTGTTTTTGGCTTTCTTAATTCTTATTTGTGTTGTTTAATATTTGTTCCCATTAATTAATACGTACCAAACCTATAGGAATGTAATGAGAAAGATAATGAAAATAGAAAGAAAAGTAGAGTAATAGGATTAAAAATCATTAATTCCCTTTCAAATGTTTACTTGACTATTAGATGGTGTAATGAAAAACTATCTCATTTCCTTTCTATGTTAACTAAAATAAGGAATAGCAATATTATCAATATAATCAATAAAAAGTCTTTTATATAATTAAATAATCATTGACTATATAGTAATGCATTATGGATGGATAAGTAAATTAGGCATTCATTTCATTTGACAAGGAATTAAAGGGCGCGTTTACCAAACCGTAAAGGAATGTAATGAGAAAGATAATAGGATTAGAAAGGAAAGTAAAGTAATGAGATTAAGGGTCATTCATTTTCTTTCATGTGTTTACTTGACTTTTAGATAATATAATGGGAAACAACCCTATTCCCTTTCTTATTATGTTTACTAAACTTAGAAATAATAACGTTATTAATGTAATCACTAAAATATCTTTTTACACAATTAAATAATTATTGGTTGTATATAGTACTTTACTAAGAATAGATAAGTAAATTTAATATCCATTCCCTTTGATGAAGAATTAATACTAAGGGGGTGTAAAGATTAGTATTCCCTTTCTTCATTCCCTATATTATGTGGGGTGTACTAAATCTCTATTGCTAATTTTGTAAGTATACATATTATTAGATGCGAAAAGGAATCACTCCCTTGATATTATGACACATAACTTTCCCTTGATATTTTCTTTTCAAAAAGGAAACTCGTTCATAAATTCATTAACGACTTCACAAATGGTTCTTACGAAATAGACAATGAAGCCATAATATTGAACAAAAAGAAACTTTAGGCCCCATTTCTTTCGTTTGGTTCAAATCACAACTCAAGTTTTACTACAGTGTTTTCTCCCACGAAAATTTAAATTTAACTTTTTGGTTATTAATTACATCATTTTCTCACATAAAATTCACTTTTTAACTCAAGTTGAAAGCTCAAATCGCTTTCAAACGTACATGGTTTAAGTATTGGGTATCCTAGAGGATTATTAAGTATATAATGTGTCAAGGTAGCAGACAAGAATAGTCTGCACTTGGTTGGTGACGGTTCCAACATGCCCGGAGGTGTTGTGGATCTCCACTTACTTGGATGCCGGATTGGCTAGGCTCGAAGAAGATTAAGAGACTAGGTCTCCAAGACCTCCTTTGTTTCCCTTATTAACAATGATTTGTGGCTTCATCATTCACGGTCAAGACTTGATTTATTTATCTACAAGACCGAATAGGAGGAAGATCGTAAAGCCAAAAGCAGTTAAGGTTCTAAGACGAAATTCACTGCTTGACAATGCAACATCTTTAATTAATGTGAAAAGAAGGTTAGAGTTTGTAAAAACAACATTTGCCAATCAGTTTCTGTACCAACCATTTTATTTGTCCTCTTAATCGTTTTTTAAGCGACTATCCTGATTCAGTTATTTTGCTTTTGTGGGTGCTCCTCTTTCGGCTCATGATGTGGTATTAAAAACCAGGCTTCTGATGAAACCAAGATTCCAAAGCGCTTTATCAATGATACTATCAGGAATTATTTAATTTCCATAGGAATTTTCTGGAGATATTTTTAAGTTGTAGATTAGCCTAATTAATTAATTTCCCTAATGATTTATTGCTCCATGTTGAGGATTTTGCAAATCAACGTTGGGTACTTTGAAAATTTCACACTTATAAAATTCGGTTGCTCAAGTTTTCATTATAAAGGGGGCGCCATTTTTGGAATATTATTAGAGATGTAGAGAAAAAAGTAGAGTTGAGAGGTATGCAATTTTCTCATCTAACTTTTTTTTTTATCATACTGTAAAAACTGTAAGGGCTGAAAGTGAATGTAGTCTTATATTAAGGTGAAACTCTATAAATTTTGTGTGTCAATTTTACTTATTTCATTTTTTTTTTTTTCCATTTTATTACTCTCGGTTATGTAAAATTAGGGTGTTAAGAAATACATAAAGTAGATCAATGGAAGTGAAATGGTTCTCATTTCTTATCTCTTCTGTGTACCTAAATTAGAAATTGACCAAGCAGGACCTGAACTTTGATTGTACGGGAAGCAAATTGTATTGCCAAAGATTAAGTTCGATCTCAAATTGTATTGCCAAAGATTAAGTTCGATCTCAAATTGTATTGCCAAATATTGTTCTTTTATTAAGTTGATTGATGATAAATGGGATTGGTTTCCTTGCACTTTTTTTTGTAAACAAGTTCAAGATTTAACTTGGAACAGTTTTCAGTACATGGACTAATTAATGATTAATCATGTGTCCACTTTCAATCACGTTAAAAGAGCAAATTACAAGAATGACCAACCATTGTTTTTCCATCATCCTATTATTTATGCCATAGAAGAATATTTTGGTAAATGATAAATTTAAATTTGATAGCAGAAATAAAATAGTGCTATCTTTTTTTTATTACATTCTTAAAAGTTTATCAAGTTAAAAAATGCATAATTTTTTTTCTTTGTTATTTAACAGAAGTAGGGAGATTCACTAACAATCTGCCTTAAACAAGCCATTTACTTTAACATCTTTGCCATCTAGCAATGATCAATTAATTAAAGATGATACCCAAGATCAATGTTGAGCTGGCTCTGCGTGTAAAGCATTACTGCTACTGCTTTTTGGTTCTTAGCGCGCCATGGATATAAAAACCTGATAAAGATGATACCCAAGAGACAGTTTCGTAAATTTTGCAAAGAAAAGTTGCATCTATATATAATATTTATTTTTCTAGGGCTAAGTGGTTTGATGACTTTTCCTCAAAATCTGCTAACAAGATCTTAATAAATTGTATAATATTATGGCACGCGAGCCTGCATTTTAGTATTCATCATTTACTGGCGCAGCTTGGGAGGAAAACTAAAAGATTCTCTCATGAGCCATGGTTAATATATACATTTACCTCTGCAAAACCTACCAATGGCCGAATAATTAATCAGTTAATGGGAAGAAGATTTTTGCTGCCCAGCTCAGATCTCCATATTTCACATTATAATAAGTCATTCATGAGCTGGTCCCTGCGTGTAAAAAGCATAACAGTGAGATGGATTAACGTCCGAATTATAAGAAAAATAATAATAATAATAATAATAATAATAATAATAATAATAATAATAATAATAATAATAATAATAAAACAAAAAGCCACGTCTATGTGAAAGCTCCCACAATCATGAACCATTATTATATATATATATATATATATATATATATATATATATATAAGCAGGAGAATGAATCTAGAATACTAGTTTCTCCGAGCTGGGAAATTAATGCTGAGATGACGAGAAATGGCAAGTTCCTGCGAGGGATTACTGGTGTTAATTATTCGAGCCTGTTAAGAATAGTACTTTTACGCGTGTGTATGTGTATTGGTTTTTTTCTTTTTTTTTTCTTTTTTATTTTTTTTAACAATGAATTTAATCTAACGGTGGCTGTTTTTACTTGAACACAAGGTCTAGGTGACCTACTGGTAGTAGAAACTAGAAACTTCAAATTTATAGATATATATATATATATATTATATTTTTTTCGTTTTGAGGATGTATAGTACTCCAGATTTATTGTATTTGGAAAAGGCGATTTTATAGATAGCTTGTAGTTAATTATATTTATTTTTAATTAATTTGGTAAAACTTTTAATTTAAGAAAATTTGATATCCGACAGTACTTGTAGAAACAGTAGATTAAACGATACACATTAGATTACGTTTTTCTCCGCCTACATGTCGGAGAAATTAGAGCGAACCACCTTCACTTGAGCAAAATTGAATCTTACACAAAATATAAGCGATGCTATACGAATTTTTGTGGCGCGCAGACCATTCATTCATATATATACACACACATACATATTATAAAGTGATTCTATTTCTAAATAGGTATTACGTATTACAATGCATATTATAGAAAATTGGAAGTTTGGTTACAAATTCAGTTTCATATTTTGACGTCCGTATATAACGGATATAATAACCCGTACTAAATCTGCACTTCACAAATTTTTTATTACGCCTACGTAATCCAAGGGTAGTTCTTTACCACTTTTGTCCCGGGAGCACAAAGGCTAGATGAATATCTTTCAATGGGAGTAGAAACTTTGTGTATAGATCGCTTCTAATTATGTCTCAATCCATCTTTGCATAACGTGTAACTTCTTTCTTGTGCACTCTGGAACCGCGAAGCTTCAGACTATATGGTGCCAAATGCGGTTTATGCTATCTTTATTTTTTTATCTCTCTAATCTTTTATTGTTATTTTGGAACGTGTTGACGAGCTAGCATATCTATATAACTCGTAGCTCATCTCCCGTTTTTTTGATGGGTAGTTTTTCTGTCAAAATTTCACTTATAGATTTTTTTCATTTATTTTGACAACTCGATACATTATGGTTACCCATCTTATTCCATCATCATCAAGATCTATTTTTTTCCTTTTTTGAAGTTTCAACCCCGAATATATAAATCACGTTCGAATTAGCTCATCTCCCGTTTTTTTTGATGGGTAGTTTTTTCGGTCAAAATTTCACTTATATATATATTTTTTTCATTTGTCTCTCACTTTGACAACTCGATTCATCACGGTTACCCTTCGTATTCCATCATCATCAAGATCAAATTTTTTCCATTTTCGAAGTTTGAACCCCGAATATATAAATCACATTCGGAATTGTTTTCTTCCTCAAATAAATCACATCGCGACATATTTCAAATAACTAGCACAGGCAATAATTATAACAATACCAAATTCTAAAATAGCAAAACTTTTTAAAGCATAATTAGTCACATCTTCTATTATACATAACTATCACAAAATAAATATAATTTTAAACAAATATACAAAAATAAAAATAAACTAATGAAAGAATCAACAGTAAAACTAGTAACAAAAGCATAAGTTAAATAATAAAAATAAAAATAAGTTCCATTACAAATATATTCAAATAAAACTTAAAAATGTAGGAATCAACATAACCTCAGCAAGCCAAAAAAAAAAAAAAATAAATTAAAAAAAAGAAACCATTTTCTACTAATCAACACGGAAAAAGAAAAAAGAAACTAACCTAAAAATAACCGTCATCTAATATTAAACATATATTCAAATAGAGCTAAAGTGAACACATCTAATCTAAGAATCGACGTTTAAACTAACCAAACATAATTCTACACAACATAATTTTATTCTCAACCTAGTAATTAAAAAGATAAATTTAAAATTATAACAATAAAAGAACAAGTTAAAAAATCATACCTAAACTAGAAAAATGAGGAGACGGAGATGAAGACGGCTCACAAAGGCGGGTGGCGGCTGGTTGAAGCAAGTGGCGTCTAGTGGAGGCATGCGTCATGTGGTAGAGGCGATCAGCTTCTGGAGAAGGGTCGAAGAAGGTCAATAGTGGAACGAGAAAAAGGAGAGGGAGAATGACGACAAAGGCTGCTTGTTGAAGAGGGATGGCTCAAGTAGAATTCGGTTGAAGTTGTGACGAGATTTTTATTGGAATGTGTCCTTAAAGCATCAGTGAAACCTACATGGTTTAACTATAGGTATCCTAGAGGATTATTAAGTATATAATGTGTCAAGGTAGCAGACAAGAATAGTCTGCGCTTGGACGGTTCCAATGTGCCCGGAGGTGTTGTGGATCTCCAGTTACTTGAATGCGGGATTGGCTCGGCTCGAAGAAGATTGAGAGACTACGTCTCCAAGACCTCCTTTGTTACCCTTATTAACAATGATCTGTGGCTTCATCATTCACGGTTAAGACTTGATTTATTTATCTACAAAACTGTGGAAGATCGTAAAGCCAAAAAGCAGTTAAGGTTCTAACACGAAATTCACTGCTTGACAATGCAACATCTTTAATTAATGTGAAAAGAAGGTTAGAGTTTTTAAAAACAACATTTGCCAATCAGTTTCTATGCCAACCATTTTATTTGTCCTCTTAATCGTTTTTGCGTCTGTCCTGATTCAGTTATTTTGCTTTTGTGGGTGCTCCTCTTTTGGCTCATGATGTGGTATTAAAAAACCAAGCTTGTACGAAACCAAGACTCCAAAGCGCTTTATCAATAATACAACCAGGAATGATTTAATTTCCATAGGAATTTCCTGGAGAAATTTTTAAGTTGTAGATTAGCCTAATTAATGAATTTCCCTAATGATCTATTGCTCCATGCAGAAGATTTTGCAAATCAACTTTGGGTACTTTGAGAATTTCACACTTATAAAATTCGGTTGCTCTAGTTTTCATTACAAGGGGCGTTGTTTCTGGAATATTATTACATATTTAGAGAAAAGAGCAGTGTTGAGAGGTGTGCGATTTTCTCGTGTAACTTCTTCTTTATCATACTGTAAAAAGTGCAGGGTGAAAGTGAATGTAGTCTCACAATATGACGAAACTCTATAAATTTTGTCTGTCAGTCACTACAAGAAAAAGGGCTTTTAAATAACAGTTAGTTATAGCGTTTTTCAAAAAAAAAGTTACTGCTTTAGTCTATAATAAGCGTTTATAAAGAGTTATAATATATATATATATATATATACATATATATAAAATTTGTTGACATTTTGACTGATTTGTTTTATATATATTTAAAAATATATAAATGTACATATTACAATTACATTGGCGGGCATTGGAAATAAATTTTCCAATTTTCCCGCCGCCTCCTTCCCCTTTTTTTTTTGCTTTTTGCTTGAAGATACGAGAGAACCAGGGAAAGGAAAAAAAAAAAAAAAAAACCCCTAAACGCCCATACGGATTCATTCTCCCACACTGTTGAAGAGTTATTTGGCCGGCCAAGAGGGAAACAACCTCATTCTCCCATACGGCCGGTATTTCCCAAAAATCCCCTAAGTTTCCTTAGGATTTACTCTCCTAGATTCTGAAATTGAAGGCCGGTAGTTAGGTTCCCTCAAATTTCCAACTTTCCCGCAAATGCCCTAATTTTCCAGTCCATCTCACGGCAATAAATCCCCACGGCCGGGAAGAATCTCACGGGAAGAAATCCTCTTTCTGTCTATGCATCAATTGATTCCCCCAAGGAGGTTCGAATCTCTCTCTCTCTCTCTCTCCATTCTATAGGTTTACCCAGAGAGAAAATCCTCTCTCTCTCTCTCTCTCTCTCGCATTTTTGGTTTCAAAGGTGCCGTGCTCTTGAATTTGAAGGATGGTAGTTTTCCTAAGCGCCGATTGACCTCATTAAAGAGAAACAATTTTTTGTGGTTAGAGGAGATTTGGGTTCTTGGAAATGTGATGAGAAAAAGATCCGATTTTTGTTGATGAGAAAAGGCAGATTTTTGTTGTGCTTTGAAATTCCTTAGTTGTAGAAGGAAACCCACAATCAGGTAGGTCTTAAAATTTTTGTTTTTGATTTATTTGTAATTGATGACTTTGTTTTTGACAAATTTTTGTTGCCGATGATTTGTATAGAAGAATACCTACGTTCATGGTGTTCTCAAAGACACCAAGGTATGTCCTTTGTGACCCTCTTAATGATTTGGATTATTATGGTCTTTTTCTGGTTTAGTCATGAACATAGAGCCTTTTGAATTTCACAAGTCTTGTTCCATTATTTGTTTACCAATGTTCTATAGAGAAATGAGATATTCTTTGGTATGGTGATGAAAAAGATATATGTATTAAGTGTGTTATCTTTTTTGTTTGCTCTGTTATTATAATGATGTTAGACTAAATTTTATTTCTTAGTCTCGAAATGTGATAAATTATTTAGCATTTAATTATGAAGTCGATTGATGATGTTAGGATGCTTGATAAAGATTGGGTGCATGATAACAGGTGAGCAAGATTGGAATTTAGTTTTGTTGTTTGTCTTAGTCATTATAGTTATAGAAATCTTAGTGTTGACCTTTTTTGTTATAGACTTATCAAGGAGTATATGCAAAGCGCTCAGAAATTTGTAAAATTAGTTGAAAATAATTTTGGTTATCCGGAGAAGTCAAGTTGTGCCCTTTGCAAAGAATGTCGAAACTTAAGTCATCAACGTGGTAACATTGTTTATGAACACTTGGTAATCAATGGTATGGATCCAACATACACTGCTTGGTTTCATCATGGGGAAGAAGTAAACACAAATAAAGAGTTGGAAAACGTTGACAAGAATGACATATGTGAGTTATACAAGGCTGCCTATGGCGATGAGAATGATTATATAGAACAATCGTAAGAACATAGGTTAGAGGAGTTAAATGAAAAAATGAATGATTGGTTAGAACCATTATATCTCGGTTGTTCAAAATACAACAAGTTGTCTGTCGTTGTTGCCTTATTCAAACATAAGACCATGAATGGATGGTCTGATTGTAGTTTTGATGGATTGCTAGAGTTATTGCATAACATGTTACCTGAACCTAATGTGTTGATAAGGTCGACGATAAAAGTATGAAAGTTTATGAGAGAATTTCATCTAGGGTATGAAAAGATTCATGCTTGCCCTAACGATTGTTGTTTGTTTAGAAAGGATAAGGCATATCTTGATAAATGTCCAAGGTGTCATGCTTCAAGGTGGAAAATTGACAAACATACCAAAAAGCTAAAGTTGGTGTTCTACTAAAGTCTTGAGATATCTTCCGATAATTCCTAGGTTCAAGGCTATGTTCAAGAGTGAAAAGATGGCTCATCATCTAAGGTGGCATTCCAATAATAAAAGGGATGATGGAAAGATGCATCACCCGGTTGACTCTCCAACATGGCAACTAGTGAATGAGAAGTGGCCTACGTTTGCAAATGAACCACGCAATCTTAGACTTGGATTGTCCACAGATGGATTCAATCCGTTTGGTAATTTAAGCTCAACTTATAGTTGTTTGCCAGTGATGCTTGTGATATACAACTTGCCACCATTTTTGTGCATGAAAAAGGAAAACATCATGCTAATGTTATTAATCCTGTGGTCTAAACAACTCCGGCAATGATATTGACATTTACCTACAACCTCTCATAGAAGATTTACAAGAGTTGTGGAACAATGGAGTCAGTGTTTTTGATTCATTTGACAAGGAGGTTTTCAATTTAAGGGCAATTTTAATGTGGACAATAAATGATTTTCTAGCCTATGGAAATCTTACTTGCTATACAAATGGTAGATTAGCATGTCCTTTATGTGTTGACAATACTCAAGCAATGTGGTTGCCCTTTAGTAGGAAGTTTGTATTCATGGGTCATAGGAGATTTCTATCACCAAGTCATCCCTTCCGAACAAAAAAGTGTTGGTTTGATGGAAAGGTAGAAAAGAAAGTAAACCAAGAATAATGACCGGTAGAAGAATGTATGAACAACTTAAGGACTTTGTGAATGATTGAGGGAAAGTTAATATGGATATTTTTGAGAATGAAGTTATGAAAGGGCATGGGAGGAGGTAAAAAATGTGACAACCCTCCTATGAAGCCCACTTTGTAGCTAACTTTTTAACTTGTACTTTCACCGGAATTTCTTAAGATTTATGGAACATTTTTTTAAACATAAGAAAGAATACTTTCATAATTTCTAACAATAATTTCAAATAAGAGAATCACTAAATTTCTTAAAGCTTCTCTTAATTTTAGTTAAGATAAAACCTTTTAGAAATACCCTTCAAAAACTAATAGCATTTGAACTCTTATTTCAAATACTCTTTAAAAGCTTTTCTAAACTAGTCATTTCAATTGGCCATCTCTTTTGACTTTAAAACAGTTTAGTGAGAAATCTTAAGTTCAAGTACATCTTAAAGTCCTTTTTAAAATTAATCATTTAAATCGTCATGTTTAAAATTCATTTATTTATTGCATGTCTTTGTTGCAACGTTCTAAAACTTAAATACTCAAAATTAGGGTTGTTAGCTACAACCTTGGTTTTCTTAACATACATATGTACGTATACTTTTTAAACATACATACTTGAAACCTATGAATCATATAGACATATACATGATTTTTTTCTTAAACTTATCTGCGGAAAATAAGCTGCGTGAGCGATATCCATTCTGTCTCCACCATTCGTCTACCGCTCACCATTGCCGCCAAGTTGCGATGGGTTTCTTACCTACAAGATGAACATATCGATTGAGCTTTTAGCAAGTAGGAACTATATCTCGCAAAATAACCGTAAGTACACATGAATAAATATGCATGAGTTGATTATGCTTGATTATGATGTTTTATCGGTCTTATTATCTTATCTTATCTTTCTTATCTTTTCTTTCTTATGGGCCCGAGTGCTCG
>JABXEQ010000238.1:0-11137 GCA_012066045.3 Morus alba | reverse complement strand
CTGGAGATTACTACGGATTGGATCGATGGGGATTGGGTTCATCCTCTTATATAAAGTGTAAGAATTTGAGAAAAATTCTGTGAAACTTATTTAACATTTAATTTACTAGGCGTAGATGATGTATGTTGTAATGATTAGTTACATGAACATGTATGTACAATCTTTGTATGTCCTATGGGGGTGGAGCCACAGTGTGTCGAGGCTCCTGAATTATGTAATTTATTTATGTTTTAATGCGGTCAAGTGTGGGGCCAGGTTGGGAATCACTTTATTAATCCTAATCGAGCTCCATGTCCCCCACGCCCGTTTGGAGGGGGCGTGATGAGGAAAGGGAGGGTCCTAAATATTATTTGCAAGGACAATACAACTGAAGTATACAAATAAGAATTCTTGAACATTCCTCCCACAACACGTGTTGTTGTAAATAATTTTAAGTTATTTTTTTCGGCGACATGTTGCCACAAATAGTCTTTTATGTCATAAAAAAATATGTTATATGCCCATGAGCAAAGCCTCCCCTCCATTTTTTTACATCCTCTATCTCTCTCTCTATCTATCTATCTCCTCACTCACTCCTCGGCCTCTCACCGTTTTTTCGGTTTTCTCAACCCAAACTCTCAAAATCTCTTTGTATTCCCTTCAAAATCAACAATATTAGTGTTTTTTGTTTTCATCCAAAAATCCCAAAATCTCAAAGTCCACGCCACCAAAATCCGCCACCACCATTGAAATCTCCTCCCATTGTCCCTACTTATCTTCTTTACATTTCAACCCTTGGTTGAGTAGGTTTAATTTTTATTAGTTTTTGGTCCCACTTATTGTATTTTTTTAGTTTAAAATTTTTGAGTTTTTGTTTTTTTTTAATTATATATAATTATAGATTACAAATCTTAAAATTTGTTTTATAGATTTTAGAATTATTCTATTATTTGAAATTTAGATTATAGATTAAATTTTAGATTATGAATTTTGAGATTGTTGAAATTTGATATTGAGATTGTTGAAATTTTAAGATTATAATTTGATTTAGGTTGAGATTAAAAGTTGTAATAATTGTTTTGGGTGGCATATCTTGCGTTATGGTGTGCCAAAATCCTTTAAAATTATTTTTATAGGTTTGAATTTTTTGAATAATAAAAGAATATATATATTATAATGTGAAATTTTATTAGAACCTATTAATTTTAAAATTTAATAAATTAAATTAATTATATGAATACAAAGAATATTAAAAATTAATTATAAACATTATGAGTGCAACAATAAAAAAAAATAACTTGTTCATAAAATTTGATAAAATTTATAAAAGTAAAACATGAAATGTTAAACTTTCTTTATAAACGTGATTATATAGTCACAAAAAAACATGAAGTATGATTAGATGTGTTATTATTTTTATAGTCAAGATACCAATTGAAAGAGTTGGATACATCTGAAAAATCAGTTGTCTGATCAGTATTGGGAAGGGTTGTTTGCGTTTATCAATATTGCCAAAGATTATGTTGATAAAAGCGGTTGTATAAGTTGTCCGTGTCAGAGGTGTTTAAGCCATAAGTGTTTTCCAATGGAAACAATTAGAGCACACATGCATCAATATGGTTTCAATCCTTTATATCTGATGTGGTATTACCATGGCAAAGATGATGTTGCGACCAATCCAATAAATGAATCGGTTGACTAGATGGTCGTAGTTATACATGATGTTCTTGAAATAACTCTAATCATGATATATCTTAGGATGGAGTAGAAGTCAAGTGTTAGGTGATACATGGTACTATGAATTTAAAAAGTTGTTATCTAAGCTCGAATCGGCAGATTGTATCCAGGGTGTACTAAGTATTCCTCATTGAAATTGTTGAAACTCATCCATTTAAAGGTGTTGTACAAATGGCCCAATGAGTGTATGAACTCTATTTTGAAGTTGTTAAAAGATGCATTTCAAGGAATTAAACTTCGACGGTATTACGAGGCGAAGGCGAAATTGGGTAAAGTCGGTTTGGGCTACAAAAAAAAAAAAAAACATGTACATAAGTAAGTATGGTTTATCGTTATTCTAGAATGAGAATCTTGATCTATAGGCTTGTCTAGTATATAACACTAGTTGTTCAAAAGAGTAAAAACAAAAGGTAAAATAGTACCTCAGAAAGTATTACGATATTTTCTTTTGAAGGATCGATTGAGGAGTCTGTATAGCTCATGTCACATTGTAAAGGAAATGACCTGGCATATGCGGGGGTGTTCGAAGGATCTAGACTTAATGCGTCATCCAGTTAATGGTAGGGAGTGGAGAGATTTAGATATGAAGTATCCTGAATTCGCTCGTGAACCAAGAAACATTCGATTGGGTTTAGCTACTAATGATTTTAATACTTTCAGAAGCATGAGCTTATCATATAGTATGTGGCCGGTGGTTCTTATTGTTGACAATTTACCTCCTTGGTTATGCACTAAGAATCTGTACAAGATGTTGACACTATTACTTCCCAGCCGAAATGACCCTGGAAAAGATATTGATGTATTTTGGCTTCCACTTGTTGAAGAACTTAAAGAGTTATGGGAAGATGGAATCATTGTTTGTGATGCTACTTCAAATGCATCATTTAATATCATTGTTGTATTGCTAATGACTATCAATGATTATCCTACACATGCTAGTTTCTCCATTGAGTGGACAGGGTATTTAGCATGTTTGTCATACAATGACGCGACGCCATCAAAGAGATTGATGAGCAAAACATATTTTGTTGGGCATCAACACTAGCTTCCTATTGGGCATAGAATGAGAAATTGGGAAGTTTGATGGTAAACTTGATCATTGGGCTCCTCGGCCTTGTAAGTCTGCTGAAGAAATATTATTTCGATTCTGAATGTCAAATTCAAACCGCATGGTAAACATGAAAAGTATGGTGGTAATAAACAAAAAGAGACAATTTGCGAGCTTAATTGGACAAATAAGAGTATTTTTTGAGAACTACCATGCTAGACTTTATTATCAATTGTCACAACTTAGATGTCATGCATATCAAAAAAAAAAAAAAATGTGTGTGTGACTTATTGGGTACTATTGTTAGTATCGATGGAAGAAACAAAGATCTGAGACAAAGCGAGGATCGATTCTACGAATATGGGGATTAAAGAAGAGTTATATTTGTACAAAGATGGTGATCAATGGATGAAACCATATGTAGCTTACACGTTAACCAAAACCGGAAAAGCATAGGTTACGTGAATTTTTAAAGTCTATTCGATTTCCCAATGGATTTATGAATTACTATACCTAACAACAATTCGGTCTTCCTTTTTCAAGTGTAAGTGGTTTAAACACTCCGGGCGAGAAAGAAGAAGAATTTAATAAAGACAAGAATAGAATAAGTGTCTTAATTTATGGACTCATGGTATAAGAATGAACCATTCATTCTAGCTTTTGAGGTGGAAATGGTTTTTATGTTGATGATTTATATAATAGTCTAAGTTGGAAAGCGGTGGAACATTTGGGCATTGACATATATGGGATTTTCCGAAAGAGGGGCGTCGGCGAGGTCACGATAGTTCTACATACGTAATCACGAAATGTTGAGTTAGTGGTTGAACTACCTGAATTTGGACAACTTAACATTTAATCGGCCTAATATCAAAGCAAATACTATCACATCTAAAGTCAATGCATACTTAAGGCTAACTACTTTGTTGAAGATGAAGATGACTTTTTTATACGATGGTGACGATGAAACTCTTTGACTATATCGAAGATGAGCCCATCGATTCGAAGATGGTGATGAAATAGAAAGTGCCGATGATGTTGTAGACATTCATGGTGATGATGAATAGAACCAAAGTAGTTACCTCGAATTTATGAATTTTTTAATAAAATTTTAAGAAATTGTGTACCAAATAAAAATATGAGATAAATTCTTTTTAACGACATAGCATCTTGATGTCTAGCCCGGTATCTACATGCACCGCTCACGGATGAGGATCACCACTATCACCTAATCCAACGAGACTCTGGCACATTTTTCGGTTTGGTATTATACGCTATAATAGAAACTCCTAAAACTGTTACTTTGTCGAACTCTCTATAATCAAATTTCATTATTTTTATTTTAAATGCAGTTCGGGTGACATCTCGGCATTGGTCTGAGCGGGGAGTAGCTATAGGTCAAGATATAATGGAGAAAGTACACAAAGATGGGAAACTTTTTATTTCATTTGATTGAAAGACGGTTTCGTGGAAGGCAATTAGTGAGGAAGCGTCAAATATTTTGGCAGTCTCTTTATCGACTTGAATACAAAGAGATATATGACCCACACAATACAATGCGGGAAGGTGTGCACGAGGAGCACACAAGGAGGATTCAAAATCGCATGCTAGTATCTATTTTAATGAAACAAAATTTATTTTAAACATTTTTAATTGTGGATATAATAAATAAGATTCATTTCTTAATTTTTTAATATATTCCAAGATTGGTTTAACCCCGACTACAACCGTGACAATGGCATCATTAGAGATCTAGTCGGCCATTGAAGCCATTAAATGTTACAAAAATTTGAAGACTACCTTGCACGAGATACTTCCGGAAGATGGGAGGGTAGAAAATGAGAATTTTGTCGTAAAAATCCTCCTAAAAACTTGAGGAGCAATGAGCAATGGGGACCTTCTTTATGATCATTTATGTCCCCTACTTTTTAGTTTCAATTTCATTATATCTTCTTACTTTTTATTAATTGGTTTATTTAATTATTAAGTGTGTTACTAATTCATCTATGATCATTGCAAGAAAAAAATCTGGCTCAAATTAACAAAAGCTGGCAGCGGTCGGAGTGGTCTAGCTTCCATGATAGAAAGTCATACTCCTAGCTTCATTTTGATAAGGTAATCCTATTTTGCATACTTGTTAAGTTTTGTCACTTTAGCTTAACAATTATTCCAACACGCTCAACTTTGATTAGGCAAATCCGAGACCAGGGAGCTAAGATCATTAATTGATAATTAGGGTGACATGCACGTCATAGGCGTAATTTTTATAATTTGGATGTGGAACATGCATTTGTAAAGTAAATTTTAAACTTATTTCTTTTTCATATTTAACATAACATATTATACTCTTTGTATTCATTTTTATCTCATTTACCTTTCTGCGGGCTCGAGGATAGAGGTAGAAAAGAACCATGCGGATGACATAGTCTACTAGGAAGGTTCATCCATGGTGGTCAATGAGGAGGGATTATATCCCAAGTCTTGGGAAATCATAGAGGGACACACTAAGGGAATGGGACTGACAACGCCATGGAGGAATCATTCAAGCGCTTCCACCTCATCATCTACTTGTGTCGGACAAGTTGTCTTGATTAATTTGTCCCAACATGTCCAAAATTAGGTGACAACCTCTACATCGAGTAACGCAAACATGTTCGAAACCAGTAGATCATGATGGAAGTCATGCGCTCAATGAATCTAAACATTAACTTCTTGCCGATTAACCACCCTCAACCATTAGTTCCTCCGCCACCGAAAAGCGAAGAAGGCGAGGATGAGGGCGACAATGCTACTAATTTTGGAGATTAAAATATTTATTTTTATTTTTCTTATTATCAATACTTTTTAGTATTTCTTAATTAATTTACTTTTAAAGACTTATTTTATTATTGTGTTTGACGATTTTATATCAATTATATTATTTTATTTTATTATAAATTTTTCTTCAAATTTTATCTTTATTAATTAATATTATTAACAAAGTATGGAAAAAAAAAAAATATTATTCTGACGACATTTCTATGGTGTCGTCACAAATAGTTCACATTACTAGCGGCGGCGGTTTAATCATAAAAGGTTTTAAACACTTTTATAACGATACTATGTCATTACAAATAATCTATAACACGTCATCATCAAGACATATTTGATGTTGAATATTCGTGATGAATTATTCTTGACGATCGTCGCCAAATATATTTGCATTTGTCATTACAAATATATCATTTTCGCCTAATTTTTACGGTGATTTATTTGGCGGCGATATGTCGTCAAAAATGCAGTATTTTCGATGACAAATCACCTATTTTAGACGAAATTTAGTCGCATAAATGCCCTTTTTTGTTGTAGTGATTTAGTCAGCCTTTTTATTTCTTATTAAAATAATCACAAGTTGTTAATTTATAATTAACGTTTGCTTGCTTAAGAGTAGAACGTGATAATTTTAAAATTACACACTTAGAATTTCTTACATATATATATATATATATATATTCTGAAGACAATTAGTATCCTTTGCCAAAAAAAAAAAAAAAAAAAAAAAAAAAAAAAAAAGATACGAATTAGTCAAGAAAAATGAAGTACTTTACATTTTCTTGGTCGTTTTCTAAAATTATCATCTTTCTTTTTCCCTTTGAAGTGGTAGCTTCCTATGATCACACTTATGAAGACTTTCTTCAATGCCTCGCTCATTTTATTAATAAAGGGAACAGGTATGAAAAGTCTTGAAAATTCATGTTCTAAAAATAAAAAAGACTATCCAGGGGAGCATACCTACCTCCAGGCCCGGGCCTCACCTCCCTCAATGAATGACTTATATGAAAGATGACAATGACGCATTTATTATTTAGTCAACCTCTGCTTTCTAATTAAATATAATCACTTGTTGTTAATTTTATATATAACGTTTACTTGCTATGAGGGCAACGTGTATACTTTTAAAATTAGCCACCTAGAATTTCTATCCCTTACTCTTCATTAATAACTTTTTTAGTCAAATAGCTATACTAATAAAATGGTATTAATCAACAATGATGAGTAAAAATTCACACTCATGTAATTTTAAGGGTAAATTCATTATTTTTCTCAATAAAAAATGAAAATCCAGGGAACGTATGCTATCCCACGGCCCTCATCTCCCTCCGCGGATTTGCCAGCGATTATACATGAACGACATATAAGACAGAACACGATGTCCCTATTATTATGTAGTCAACCTTTTATTTCTTATTAAAAATAATCGCAAGTTGTTAATTTTATAATTACGTTTGCTTGCTTAAGAGTGGAACGTGTATAATTTTAAAATTTGCCACCTAAATTTCCGAACCGAGCTCTATATATTATGGAGGCAATTAGCATCCTTTGCCAAAAAAGATACGAACCGGTAAAGAAAATGAAGTACTTTACATTTTTCTTTTTTGTCCTTCGCCAACATTATCACCCTTCTTTTTTACCTTGCCTTGGTAGCATCCTGTGATCACACTTATGAAGACTTTCTTCAGTGCCTCACCACTCGTATATCCAACCTGACCTCCACTCATAAAGTCGTTATCTACACACCAAATGATACAGCATATTCTACCATATTGAATTCATCCATAACAAACCAACGTTTTACTTCTCCTTCAACCCCAAAACCATTCGCTATCATCACACCATTTCATGCATCTCACGTACAAGCCACTGTTTACTGCTCCAAGAAACATGACATGCAAATCAAAATTCGAAGCGGTGGCCATGATTATGAGGGCCTTTTTATGTGTCCAATCATCTCCCTTTTGTTATAGTTGACTTGAGAAACTTAAATTTTATTAGCGTTGATGTGGAAAGCAAATCTGCATGGGTTCAGGCTGGAGCTACCCTGGGTGAACTTTATTATAGGATTGCCGAAAAGAGTGGAAATCTTGGCTTCCCCGCCGGCGTTTGTGCCTCTGTTGGTGTTGGTGGACACATTAGTGGAGGAGGCTACGGGTTTTTGACGCGAAAAATATGGGCTTGCAGCCGATAATGTCATTGACGACGCAGATAATCGACGCTCAAGGTAGAATTCTTGATAGGAAATCTATGGGGAGGATTTGTTTTGGGCCATACGTGGTGGTGGAGCAGCAAGCTTTGGAGTCGTTCTTGCATGGAAACTACAACAACTAGTTCCTGTGCCATCAACAGTGACAGTGTTTAATGTCAAAAGGGATATGGAAGATGATGCAACAAAGAAGCTCGTAAATCGATGGCAACGGCATGCTGACAAAGTTGATGAGGATCTAACAATCTTCATCAAGTTCCTAACTGCGAGTTCTGTTGATAAAAGGGGAATAAGAAAATTGTACTAGAAGCTTTCTTTTCGGCAACGTTCCATGGCGGTGTAGATCGATTGCTTCAATTGACACAAAAGGAGTTTCCTGAGTTGGGTTTGCTTAAAATAGAGTGTACTGAAATGAGATGGGTCGAATCTTTTCTCTATTTCAATGGGTTGGCAAATAGAGGATCATTGGATGCTTTACTTAATAGGACATCTAATTTCGATTCCAGGCCATTCAAAGCAAAATCTGACCATGTGAAAGAGCGTATTCCAGATGATGTGTTGGAAATAATTTTGGGAAGGTTGTATGAAGAAGAGGTCGGAAATAGTGTGATTGATTTTTTCCTTATGGAGGAAAATGAATAAGATTTCAGAATCTGCAATTCCATTTCCACACCGAGCTGAAACCTGTTCAATTCATTACAAAGTGAGTTGGGATGGAGAGAATATTAAAAAGCGTCCAAAAACATTTAAGTTGGATAAGAAGACTTTACAATTACATGACTCCATATATGTCAAAAAATCCGAGAGCTGCATATCTAAACTTTAGAGACCTTGACATTGGGATGAATAAACAACAGAGAGACACCGGAAGTTCCTTTACTGCTGTTGCAAAAGCAAGAATTTGGGGTACAAGGTATTTCAAGAATAATTTCAATAGGTTAGTTAAAGTGAAGACTAAAATTGATCCAACTAATTTTTTTAGAAATGAACAAAGCATCCCACCTCTTCTTACCCATTAGAAGGTGATTAGTGATCATTGTGAATTGCATTAAGAGAACTGTCTCTAGCATTGTTATTTCTTTCCTTTATAAATAAAAGTGTTCTTGATGCCATATCATGTACATGTGCAGATTCTATGAATAAATGCCAATAAAAGTCCTTTTGCTAAATTTATATCAACTTCGCTCACAATAGATTAATTGGAAGATGCCACACGTGAGCAAGGCCATGACCAACCATTTTGTTTTTTTCTTATTTTATTTTTAAGCATACACTACTTAACAATATGGTCGCTCATCCTTCTTCCCCCGTTGGAATCACATGAAGCCTTGGCACGCCAGGGTGGTAGCAAATGGGTTGGACATTTAAAATGTTGGGGTTGGAAACCTCTTACTCTTGTCGTCTATAAATTAAGGAAATTGTATTATCACATTCACTTATTGCAAGACTTTTCTAGGGTATGTGTAAAATTGCCTTTTAGAACACCCACTTTCTAACATTGAGTAACTGTCTCTTTTAGAGTTGGTTAGAAGTCACAATATATGTGATACCTGCGACACCTGTAATGCCCAATTAAGCAGACCTTAATTATTCATGAAATGACATGAATTTTTAATTTTGATCGTAACATACTTGTTAAGTTCAGATGATGACAACAGAAACCAACATAATTCCGATAGTTCAGATCCACTATTCATATTAAGAGGATTGTGATTTTAAGTGATTTATAAGTTAATTTATGTGTAATTTTATGAGAAATGGCATGAAAAATGACATGTAAAGATAGGGATATGAGTATGAATTTAAAATATTTAAGGTGAGAGGGTTTATTTGATTTAAAATTTATTTATTTACCCATTTGTTCCAATTTCAAATATTTAATTTTAAAATAACAGCAAATAACCCTTATCTTTAATTCCTTATTTTCTCCCACCACTTTCCTTTATTTATTTCCCTAATGCTCTTTCTCTCTCTCTCTCTCTCTCTCTCTCTCTCTCTCTCTCTCTCTCTCTCTCTCTACACACACTCACCTCTCACCCTTTCTCTCCATGTCATTTTCATGCCTAACTGAGAAGAGAAAAGAAAAGAAATTCTTCTAAAACAAAACTCCTATTCCCTCCCGACGCCATGATTGGAGAATTTAATTATTGAGGAAGATTGAAAGATATATTTATAACGATTTATTGATTGGTTGGTGGGTAAAATAAAAACTTATTTGATGATCATAGTATGTTGATTACTATGGTGAGAATATATGGGGCTTAGGATTTATGTTATTGGACGATTGAAAATTCTAGGGTTTGTTGTTAAATGGTGAAAAAGTTAGAATTCTAGGGCTGTGGTTAATCGTAAATTAAATTTTTTGGGTCTTTGTTTCATAACAATAGTTATAATGGAATTTCAAGGGTGATTATTTTAATTGTTTATTTGGATTGGTTTGGGTGTATGAAAAGTTGTTTGCAACTTACGCAGTAAACTGGGCAGTGGGATGCTGCTCTGGTAATGTTCGTGGCTCTTAGTCGCGGATAGTCTTGATTTGTTGTATTATATTATAAACATGAACAGCAAAGGGACTTCGATTTGGCGAAATTTCTTACCGTTGGAAAGTCTTTTTCAGCCTACTTTCTAATGGCACTGGCTAAAGGTTGATATATATTTTGTACAAGTCATGGTTAGCGTATTAGTACAGAATGTTCTTGTTGTGAGGTTTTATTAGTTGTGGAATATGAGGATTATTGACTTATTTTTTAAATTCTATGATTTAAGTGGTGAATGGTAAGATTTATATTATGTTAAAGTGAATTTCTTGCTACCCACATGTATGGATTGTTGTGTATTAAGATATTTTATATTGCCATGAGTTCAGTCCTAATGGTTCGAGTATATTGTTAAATGGCATGAACTCGTCAAGAAGTCACAAATGTCGGAGCCTCACGGATCGTACACCGACTAAGTAAAGGTTAAGTAAGCTAATCACAAGTAAGTACAATCTCACCTGTAACATGATTTACTTTTCGTGATTTACTTTTAAGGAATTTACATGTGAGATTTCATTAGTTCTCAAGTTATGTTATATACGGATTTCATGTTATGTTTACCAATCAAGCTCCGACACACGATCTAAGGTTTTGATCAGTACAACCCACTAAGACGCATCCTTATATTTCGCACAATAATCGCTCCGGCTCGGGTTCCAAGTCGTTTGAGATAAGTTGTGCTATCGTTTGTGTTTAGATTTGGCACAGTGTTCTCTATTTGGCCGAGGATTTGTGAAGGAGTAATTCATACAAAGAGACACATTCCAAACTTTTTCCCCAAATCTGGTCTAGCTCCTCACCACTTTGGTAATCTCTAAG
>JABXEQ010000237.1:0-15496 GCA_012066045.3 Morus alba | reverse complement strand
CCTTGAGACACAATATGAATTTCTAATAATTTCCGTTAAGCATAGAAATTCTAATTGAGTCTACCGATGGTCATATATAGAATGATCTTAATCCCGAGTTCTTAACAAACTCCTATTTATGGATTTATGTCTTTTGATTTACTCGATGCGGATTCCGAGACTCTGAATCCTATTCCTTGTATTTTGGAGACATAATGAAATAGGTAGCTGGGAATGTTATTATACGAGATGGAATCCATTCCTTCTTGAGAAAGAAGCGAGATAAATAATTCTTTGAGTGTTGATTCGGTACTTGGATTAGTAAGAGCGCTACGGTTCATGAATGTGTTTTATGAATCACTATCCATTAGAGAATCAATGGTACTCAAGGATAAAGATGTAATTAGGGAGGTTAACAGTTCTACCGACTCTAATTATGAATTATTTATGGAGGATCGATCTATATGCAATGACTATATCAAATGGACACTTCACGGTTTAGAAGTAATTAATGTCTATAATTCCGAGAGAGCAATTCCAAGTTTATAGTGGAGTAACTATTGGAATTAATAGAATTAATTATTAATTAAAGTGTTTAATTAATTATTAATTTTATTGGAGCTCAGAATTATAGGTCCATTAGTCCCCGCGTTGTCCTTGTAATTCTACCAGACACAAAGGGCAAAATGAGAATTTTAGAATTATGGAATTCTAAAAATTAAATACTCGAAGAATAATTAATTGTGAATTAATTATTATTTAAATAATGAGATTATTTAAATTTGAATTTGAACATATCTAGATTTATCCATTTAAACTTATTTGATATGTTGTTCAATTTAGAATTCAAATTAATTTAAGTTTGACTTAAATTCGAATTTGAATCTGAATTAAAATTGGACTACTGGATAATGGATAAAATATCTTCCTTCCTTATCTTATTTAGGTGCCACACACAAGGGATAAAACCCTAAGGTGGCCGGCCATTAAGAGATAAGGGAAGGGATTTTGTTCCAAATTCAAAATTGGAGATAAGGATTTGATCCTATTTTGAAGTTTGACTTCTTCTCTTTAAATATGAGATAAATGAAAAATTGTGAGACAATTTTTGAAACACTTTCAGCCCCAGTTTCCCTAATTGTGGCCGGAATTCTCATATAGCAAAAAAAGAGAGTGAAAATTTTTCTCTCCAAAAATTCCACATCGTGCATGCGTTGGTGTTTGTGGAAATTCGAGTGTTTTAGAAACCGTTTTGTCTCACGTGTGCCCACACACACGTCTACGTGGAATCAAGGAATTGACGTGGAAGACTTTGGTGTTCTAAACACAAAAAGCTTGGAGTGAGGACTGTTCGTGGTCAAAGAAAATCAAGTTATCATCCAAGTCGGCTACAAGGTATTTTTTCGGTTGATCCTTGAATCTTATAAATTAATGAGATTAATTTATTGGTGCATAAATTAATATAATCTATAGAGTATCTCAAAAGTTTTATGAAAATTTTTTGTTATACACGATCCGCCTTTCCGCTGCGTTTCGGCCGCGGTCGATTCGGCAACCAACAAGGACCACTAAGGTGGCTCTTAACCTATCCACATGTCACGATCAGGGCTAAAGTCGGAGACCTTGGGAACGTTTCAACGCAAACGTCCCTCCCATAGCTTTTGAAAAATGGATTTTGTTTTTTAAAGTTAAGTCCAATTAATAATTCAACAAAATTATAACCCTTATAAAGTTGTTGCATTTTATAACTCTTTATAAAATTTACCCATTGCATTTATTATTATAACAATTTATAATATTAAACTACAATGATGCATGAACATGCTTGCATGGCAATTTGATATTAGCATCTCTATATCCTATATGGCTTGTTATAATGATGCGAGATTAAATAATAAATCATACATTTACAATTTAACCTCTCTATGGCTCATTTCTAATTACAACCCATAAAAACAAATGAAAATAATTACAATAATTTTTCTTCATCTTGTCTTCTTGGCATCTTCTCAATTTTCTCTTCTCATGATCCCTGAAAAGTGAAAATGTTTTTATGGAAAATTTTAAATTTTGGAAAACCCAAAAATATTTTTTTTATTTGGGCTGGGCCTTTGACAATCCCGGCCCACTATTTTTCCTCTACAGTACAGGCTCTGTCAAGAAAGATGGGTCGCTGTTGCACTTACACAAGATGGGTCAAGGGCCTCACAACCCTGGGCCAGGCATGCGCCGGCCGGGTTGTGGCTCGGGAGGCCCGCTTAGGTTTCAGAAAACCTTAGCGCACGCTAGGTTTCGAAACTTAGTGGTGCCGCATACCCAAACCTGTGGAAGGGCCGGTGGTCAGGGCTTGTGGCGAGGCCGACCTGCCGCGGTGCTACTCACGACTTCACAGCGCATGTGCTACCAAGAAGTATCAAAAAGAAAAATTTCGGAATTTTAAATTACAAAATTTCCTATGCCCTTTAATGGCTTACATTATCTTCTAGAGAAAAACATAAACCACCAATTTGGTGTAATCAAAACCTAGAGCCAATCGATCGGGATCCAATCACATGTATAATCAAAACAATTTTGAATTCATCACATATTCATGCAAGATGCCAATATCAACACATATCATACATTCAATCGCATAAACATAAATCATGCATGATCATAAGCCCTAGTCTCTGATACCAATTGTAGGATCTTGTTGTGATTTATAGATGAAAAATCATTTGAACAACAACAACATTGTAGGCGAATTTCAAAAATTTTATCATATCCATTTAATTCCAAATTAAACATAAACCACAACGATAGATACATGCATGATATATATTTATATACAAAGGATTAGAATAATACACATACCATTGTGATGATTGAAATAAATGACACGCAAGGATCTTGTCTCACTATCTCACGTTCCGAGATGGAGAATTGCCGTGAAACAAGATCGTTGATTTATCGGCATGATCACACCGAAAACCACTCATTGATTCAAGGCTATGACTCTATGGTATTTGGGATGAGAGAGTGGGCTCTTTTTCAAAAACCTAGGGAAAAAATTTTCCTTCTATTTTGTCTCTAAAATCCGGCCACCCAAGGAGAGAAAAGTGTATGATATATTTTTTCTCAAAAACTCATTGTTAGGGTTTTCAATAAATATCCTTTTATAGGAGGAAATTCAAACACTCAAACCCTAGATGGGATTTTCGAATTTCCCCTTCACCCTTAGATTAAAATCCGAAATCCCTACATGGCTAGGGATTTCCAATTTTCCTTCCATTTTGGACAAAATTTGAAATCTCCTTATGGGAAGGGATTTCGAATTTTCCCAAAATAATATATCAACTTTCTCTCTCCTTTAGTTGCCAAATAAAATCATGTTTAAATTTTATTTTCAATTTAAAATTAATCTCTATTAATTTTGAAATTCAAAATTCATTCCTTTTATTTTTCAATTATCAAATAAATGAAAAATAACATAATGAATTTTAAACATAATTTATAACAAAACATCGGTTTCTATTTTCCCATTTATCGAGCTAGCCTTGAGACCGAATGGACCCACATGAACAAAGCTATGGAATTACAATATTCGACTAACTTATCCCGATAAGTTATCGACATATTTAATTCCGACATCACCTAACTCCACTAAAAAGTTTGATGCCGAATAATCTCTCGATTCATGTGTGCTATTTTTTCTAATGGTGTTGATACAATTTATCACACGTCCACGATTACAAATGCATTATTATCCTTCGTAAATATCGGTGATCGAGAATGGTATATAATATTACCGTTTACCATTCAATCATTATTTCCTCAACTCCTTTATATGACTGTGAATAAAAAAGTGCAGGATCTTGTTGTGATTTATATATGAAAAATCATTTGAACAACAACAATATTGTAGGCTGAATTTCAAAATTTTATCATATCCATTTAATTCTAAATTAAACGTAAACCACAACGAGATGCATGCATGATATATGTTTATAGACAAAGGATTAGAATAATACACATACCTTTGTGACGATTGAAATAAATGACCGCAAGGATCTTGCCTCACTATCTCACGTTCCGAGATGGAGAATTGCCGTGAAACAAGATCGTTGATTTATCGACGATCACACGAAAAATCACTCGTTGATTCAAGGCTATGACTCTGCAGTACTTGGGATGAGAGTGTGGGCTCTTTTTCCAAAAAACTAAGGAAACAATTTCCCTCTCTTATGTCTCTAAAATCCGGCCACCCTTAAGAGAAATATGTGTGATATATTTTTCTTCTCTTAGAAGTCTCTCTTAGGGTTTTCAATAATATCCTTATATAGGAGGAAATTCAAAAACTCAAACCCTAGATGGGATTTTCGAATTTCCCCTTAACCCTTGGATTGAAATCTGAAAATCCCCACATGGCTAGGGATTTCTAAATTTCCCTTCCCATTTCGGACAAAATTAGAAATCTCCTTATGGCAAGGGATTTCGAATTTTCCCAAAATAATATATCAACTTTCTCTCTCCTTTAGTTGCCAAATAAAATCATGTTTAAGTTATATTTTGAATTTTAAATTAATCTCTATTAATTCTGAAATTCAAAACTCAATCCTTTATTTTTTCAATTATCAAATAAATGAAAAATAACATAATGAATTAAACATAATTATATAACGAAACATCGGTTTTGTTTTTCCCTTATCGAGCTAGCCTTGAGACCGAATGGACCCATGAACAAAGCTATGGAATTACAATACTCGACTAACTTGTCGATATGTTATCGACATATTTAATTCGACATCGCTTTAACTCCACTAAAAGTTTGATGCGAATAATCTCTCGATTCATGTGCGCTAATTTTTCTAATGGTGTTGATACAATTTATCACACGGTCCACATGTAAATGCATTATTATCCTTCGTAAATATCAATTATGGTATATAATATTACCATTTTACCATTCCAATCATTATTTCCTCAACTCCTTTATATGACTGTGAATAAGAAAGACAAACGTTCGTAAGATGTCTCACACATGTTACGATGTCTTAATCAATGAATATCATCATTGAATACCAGGCCTGGTTTATTTATTCACACACCCGTCAACAAAGCATGAGGTGATATTATTTCTTACGAATTCCATATCTCTGAATCACACACAACTCCAATTTAATAATGTCATGATCCCAATAACCGAGATGTCGTTCAATAACTGTGAACTAATCTCATTGGTGAATCAAAGATCATGAGATACTAAGTTGAGCTATGCATTCACTTCAGGATTAGATAATTATACAAATGTACTTAAGTTGTGATGATTAGGTTTAGAGTTGTGTAAATGGTTTTCACTCTATCCTAATCAGTCACATGGTCTATTCAACATGTTGCGAGCATGTCTTGATCAACCACAAGTCCAACTCCCATGCCCCCCGAGCAGGCATCACATGGTTCGATCTAACAATCATAATCGGATTCGATTGCCCAATCAATCCTAAGACTACGAATATCTATTTTAAAAGCGTATCGGAAGAGTATGTCCAACAGGGTTCCCGATCGTTCTTCGTTAGTAACGGGTTTATGGACTAAGCAATATTACTAACACTCTTGGTATGTGTCAAAACATAACTTTATCTTATTTTATAAAATCAAGAAAATAATAATGTCTTACATTTGTCATTTCATAAATAACAAATTACATCCCACTTTATGGACACATTTCCAATGTAAACACACACATGTTCGTAGATGTCTAGCACATCATTGAATACTATGTAAAAGGATATTTATTATTCATTTAATAAAATAGTTTTTTCATCATTTTATATGCATATATTTATGAATATTTTATGAATATCAAATAAAATTCCTTGATTATTTATGAAACCTTAAAACATGGTATATAAGTGTTTATATATGAGAGGATAATGTTTAAGGATAATAATCAAAAGTAATTGTTCATAATGAATTTAATTAAAGTTCGAATCTTTAATTAAAACATTATTAATACATGTCATTCCATTCGAGAATGGAGCAATGTTATCCGCCTTTACGCAATATGGCTTAGATATTGAATGAGTGTATTTCGCATAATGAGATTATATGGAACATGGATCTTGAGACACAATATGAATTTCTAATAATTTCCGTTAAAAGGCATAGAAATTCTAATTGAGTCTACCGATGGTCATATATAGAATGATCTTAATCCTGAGTTCTTAACAAACTCCTATTTATGGATTTATGTCTTTGATTTTCGATCAAGACGATTAGAGACCCCTCGAATCCTATTCCTTGTATTTTTGGAGACATAATGAAATAGATAGTGGGAATGTTATTATACGAGATGGAATCCATTCCTTCTTGAGAGAGAAGCGGATAAATAATTCTCTTGAGTGTTGATTCGGTACTTGGATTAGTAAGAGCTCACGGTTCATGAATGTGTTTTTGTACGAATCACTATCCATTAGAGAATCAATGGTACTCAGGATAAAGATGTAATTAGAGAGGTTAACTGATTCTACACCGACTCTAATTATGAATTATTTATGGAGGATCGATCTAAGCGACAATGACTATATCAAATGGACACTTCACGGTTTAAGTAATTAATGTCTATAATTCGAGAGTGCAATTCCAAGTTTATAGTGGAGTAACTATTGGAATTAGTAGAATTAATTAATTAATTAAAAGTGTTTAATTAATTATTAATTTTCTTGGAGCTCGAAATTATAGGTCCATTAGTCCCCGCGTCGTCCTTGTAATTCTACGGACACAAAAAGGGTAAAATGGGAATTTTAGAATTACGAATTCTAAAATTAAATACTAGAAGAATAATTAATTGAGAATTAATTATTATTTAAATAATGAGATTATTTAAATTTGAATTTGAACATATCTAGATTTATCCATTTAAACTTATTAGATAAGTTGTTTAATTTAGAATTCAAATTAATTTAAGTTTGACTTAAATTGAATTTGAATCTGAATTAAAATTGGACCACTTGGATAATGGATAAAATATCTTCCTTCCTACCTTATTTAGGTGCCTCACACAAAGGGATAAATCCTAGGGTGGCGGCCATTAAGAAGATAAGGGAAGGATTTTTGTTCAAATTCAAAATTGGAGATAAGGATTTGATCCTATTTTGAAGTTTGACTTCTACTCTTTAAATATGAGATAGATAGAAAATTGTAACAACAATTTTTGACATATTTTCTGCCCTAAGAAAGGTGGTGGCCGAAATTTCTCATAGGGAAAAAGAGTGAAAAAATATTTTCTCCAAAAAATTCCACATCGTGCATGCGTTGGTGTTTGTGGAAATTCGTGTTTAAGAAACCGTTTTGTCTCATGTGTGCCCACACACGTCTCTGTAGAATCAAGGAATTGACGTGGAAGACTTTGGTGTTCTAAACACAAAAGCTTGAAGCTAGGGACTGTTCGTGGTCAAAGAAATTCAAGATATCATCCGGAGTTGGCTACAAGGTTTTTTTTTTTGGTTGATCCTTGAATCTTATAAATTAATGAGATTAATTTATTGGTGCATAAATTAATATAATCTATAGAGTATCTCAAAAGTTTTATGAAAATTTTTGTTATACCACATCCGCTATTCCATTGCGTTTCATTCACCGGGTCGATTAACAACCAATAATTGGTATCGGGGCGGTCTATAGATCGATATTAATTTATGTTTTGATTATTTGATAATCATAATCAATATTAAATATGTGATATTTAAATATGTATGTATGTGATGAGTAGGCACTTGCATTTATGGATGTTTATTTTTATTCATGATGATGAATGTATGGATGATGGATTTGGTCGTTAATTATATGGTTCCATGGATCGGTTATATTCATTCGTTAATAAATTATTTGTAATTTAATTGAATTAGAATTATTGTAATTCTATGATTTGGGTAGAATTAGGGTTTTGATTTTGAATCAAGGAGGCCTTGAAGATCATATTTGAAGCCTTCAAAGAAGCCTTAAACTGCCCGAGAAAGTTCGGCTCAGGGCCGGTGCGGCCAGCGCTGCCGGTAGCGTCCGGGACGCGGCGGGCGGCCGGGCCAGCCGAGCGCGTCCGGGCCTGCGCCCGGTCACCCGCCGTGACCGGTGCGTGGCAGGCCACGGCCGCAGCTGCCCCCGTATGATTAGCGGCCCATGTTGGGATTTGATCCTCAAGGGACGGAAAGATTTCGAAACCCTCGTAAAAGCGTGCTTGACGAGCCGGAAAAGTTCGGATCAAAGGGAAGGTGAAATCAACCCGGAGACAAAGAATGAAGCGAAGAATAAAATTCAAGAATCGAAGACCCGTTGATGTAATTCAAGAATATAATTATTGTAATTATTTATTTATTCGATTCAATTGAGTTGTAATTTATTTTTCCATGGGACCAGTCAAATCCACCTCAATAGTTGATTGCATATATTTATATTTTATGTTGATAATTATATATTATATATGTCTATGCATATAACATTCCATGTAGATATAATGTGCCTACTCATATGTTTTTATAACATGCCATGCATACATACAAGATTAATTTATTGTTTATTTTATTTATTATAAAAAGTGTTTTAGAAAATAAAATAAAATAAGAACCATCTTGTTGAAAATCGATTTAATATGATTAAATTGATTTAAGTTGCAAAATTGATTTGCAAAATAATATTACCGTTTTACCATTCCAATCATTATTTCCTCAACTCCTTTATATGACTGTGAATAAGAAAGACACATGTTCGTAAGATGTCTACTTTTGTGTCACGATGTCTTAATAAATGAATATCATCATTGAATACTAGGCCTGGTTTATTTATTCACACACCGTCAATAAAGCATGAGGTGATATTATTTCTTCTGAATTCCATATCTCGTGAATCACATAACTCCAACTCAATAATGTCATAGATCCCAATGACCGAGATGTCATTCAAAAATCGTGAACTAATCTCATTGGTGAATCAAAGATGATGAGATATTAATTTGAGCTATGCATTCACTTGAGGATTAAGATAATTACACAAATATACTTAAGTTGTGATGATTAGGTTTAGAGTTGTGTAAAAGCTTTTTCTCTCTAACCTAATCGGTCACATGGTCTATTCAACATGTTGCGAGCATGTCTAGATCAACCCAGCAGTCCAACTCCCATGTCCCGAGACCAGGATCACATGGTTCGATCTAACAATCATAATCGGATTCGATTGCCCAATCAATCCTAAGGCTGCCGAATATCTATTTTAAACCGTATCGAGAAAGAGTTTGTCGGTAGGGTTCCTGACTCTTCTTTCATTGGTAACGATTTATGGACTAAGCACTAAGCAATATCACTAACACCCTTGAGTATGTGTCAAAACATAACTTTATCTTATTTTATAAAATCGACAAAAATAACAATGTCTACATTTGTCATTTCATAAATAACAAATTACATCCCACTTTATGGACACATTTCAACAAACTCCCACGGACTTAAAGTAGGTGTGTACAATCTCACATGCCCAAACCTTCCGGATGACTATCCAAGACTTTGCCAGAGATAAAGCCTTTGTGAACGGATCGGCCAGGTTGTCATGTGTGGATATCTTTGTTACTTCAACATCGCCTCTTTGTACAATCTCTCGGATGAGGTGGTATTTCCGCTCTATGTGCTTGGACCTTTTTTGTGGCTTCGGGCTCATAGGTTTGCTACTTGATTATGGCAATACTGTACCATGGGCCCCTATCGACTTCGGAACAACTTCCGGTGGAAACGAACTTCCTAAGCCATGGGGCCTCTTTCGTAGCTTCACAAGCTGCCACATATTCGACCTCCATGGTGGAGTCGGGTATGCAAGTACCTTAATGCTCCTCCATACCACCAGACCTCCATTCAAGATAGCTTCACAGATCCTGAAGTGGATTTCTGGAGATCCTTATCGATTGGAAATGAGTCGGTGTATCCGTCATAGTCGGGTCGGTACACGAATATACAAGCATATAGTACCTCATTCTCTAAAATACTTGAGGATATGTGTGACAACCCGATGCTCGGGTCGAGGTTTGATTGGAATCTACTCACCACGCCCTCTTGTGTAGCATGTATCGGTATCAGGTGCA
This sequence comes from Morus alba, assembly GCA_012066045.3. Classification (NCBI taxonomy): domain Eukaryota; kingdom Viridiplantae; phylum Streptophyta; class Magnoliopsida; order Rosales; family Moraceae; genus Morus; species Morus alba. The sequence continues at coordinate 5,418 of JABXEQ010000237.1, read as the reverse complement.
AAGCATTGCATACATGAGGCTTCCTCGGTGGCGTAAGGAACTCGACTCATGTCTTCCTTTTCTTGAGAGTCTTGGGAGGCTGCTCCTTTGAGAGGATACTCCATATACGAAGGGTAGATAACCCTTTTGGAGTTTGCATGGCGAATCGATCCATTACCTTATCGATATAGGATGCTTGAGATGGTACCAATTGTTTGTTCTTAGATCTCGAAGATCTGAATTCCCCGGAACATAGGTAGCTTCTCCTAGATCCTTCATCTCAAAAAAAAATGCTTTACCCGACGGGCTTAACCTCGGTCAGGTCTTCCTACATCATTCCCAATGAGTAGTGTGTCATCTACATATAAGACCAAGAAAACCACTTTGCCTTCTTGTATAAACATACACAAGAGGCTCATCCATTGATAGAACAAAGGCATTAAGTTTTAACGGTCTCATCGAATCGATATTCCATGATACGGATGCACAGCTTTAGTCCATAAATGGACTTTTGCAATTCGTAAACCTTTTCCTCTTGACCCTTTTCAATGAATCCATCTGGTTGTGCCATATAAATAGCTCATCCAGTTGCCATTCAGAAAAGGCATCTTCACATCCATCCGCGATTTCATAATCCAAAGCGTGAATGGATTGAGAAGAATGTGGATGCATTTAAGCATGGCTACCGGAGAGAAGGTATCCTCATAGTCAATGCCTTCTTTCTAGGTGCAACCCTTGGCCTACCAGCCTTGCTTTGAATGTCTCTACATTCCCATCCGGACCCTTTTTTCTTATAGATCCATTTACACCCCCACGGGTTTTACCCCTCTGGGAGGATCTACCCGAGTCCATCATGTTTTTATACATCGATTGTATTTGGCGTCCATGGCTTCATGCCATAGGTTTGCTTGAGAACTTTCCATAGCCCTTGAGTAGGAGACAGGGTTAATCGATGTCTAACCGAGACTTCTGGTCAATGCATCTCCATAAGACATGTACCTATCGGGTTGTCTCACAACCCTCCCACTCACGTCCGAGGCTCTATTGGTGTTAGTTCTTGTTGTGGTTCATCTGTTGTCGGTTCGAGGAATAGACCCGTGGACATGTTGCACTAACATTTTCACTAATCAATTCCTCAAGTACAAGCCTGCTTCTAGGCTTCATATTCTTTATAAAATCCTCTTCCGAGAAAATGAGCATTAAATGCTTGGAATGTTTTACGATCGATGGGACTATAGAAGATGTAGCCTTTTGTTCCTTTAGGATATCCTACAAACAGGCATAGATTACGAATGCGTACGACTTACCGATCTTCTTTCTAAGCACATATGTTTGGACAACCCCATAATACGGTGTGGCCAATAGATGACTTCTTGCCACTCCATCTTTCATATGGAGTTCAATTACTACTTTAGATGGAACTTGGTTCAATGTGTATCTTTATTGTTTCCAAAGCATATCCCCAAAAGGAATCGGAAGAGATGAGTAACTCATCATTGATCTAACCATGTCTAACGAGTTCGATTCCTTCTTTTCCGACACGCCATTCTGTGGGTGTACCGGCGTGGTCGGTTTGAGAAAATATACCTTCTTCCTTAAGAAAGTCTTCGAACTCTTCCAGCCAAGTATTCACCACCATGATCGGATCATAGGTGTTTTGATCACATTTATCTAATTAACTTTTCAACCAAGGCCTTGAACTCTTTGAACTTTTCAAAGGTTTCGGACTTTTGACTATTAAATAAATATGACCAAAACGAGAATAGTCATCGGTGAAGGTTATGAAATATTCATATCTTCCTCTTGCTTGATATTGAATGGCCCACATACATCACTATGTCCCGGTTCTAGGCATTCATCAGACTCTATTACCCTTTCTTTGAAAAGGGTCTCTTGGTCATTTTCCTTCTATGCAGGGATTCACATGTAGGCGGGAGAGCCTACACTTAAGGTTTAAAGGGACCATCTCTTACCAACCTTTAATCTATCCAAGGCTAATATGTCCAAGACGTAGATGCCATTTATAGATTTGATCGATTGGGTCTAACCTCGATCTCTTACTATCTCTTATCGAATCATCATTCAATTCGATATCACAAATCGTTGGAATAATTGGTTTGACGAGAATGCAGTTATTTTATCATGGATCAGAGAAGTAATAATGAAGCCATTCTTAAAGAATTGAATAACATCATTATTAAAATCCAAAGAATATCCTTGCTCAATCAAACGAGCCACAAAAATAAGGTTTTTCCAAAAACCGGGACATAATAAACATTGTTCAAAACAATAAAACTGCGAAAAACTAATTTAATACTTCCAACGGATTTTTGTCGATCTTGATGCTCCATTCCCCCAAATAAGTTGAACTCATCCTTGCTAAGCCTTTTGCTTTCCTAAACCCCTTTAGCTTTTTGCCTCCTTGAGGTATGTAGAACCGATTGCGTTTCCAAAGGGCCACCACTCCGCAATGGTGACATTTGTCATTACTCTTGTACACCTTTGCGGTGTTCTTGCCTTTACAAATGGGCTTCTTCTTGTTGCTGCGGGCTTTTTTGTTTCTTCTTACTGCAGGTGGAAGGCTTCGCTTTAGCTAGGTTTGCCTCTCCGTTCCTCTTTTGCCTTTAAGCGTTGGAGTTTCCATGATTTGAAGCTCCTTCATGAGTTAAGGAGTGAATAACTCAACTTATTCATCGGTAGTTGAGTTTGAAGTTGTCAAACATCTCCGGGATAGTCTCTAAGATCATATCCACCTGAGTCTCTCCATCTATTTCCCGGCCCCATGAGCTCCATCTCGCCAGTGACTAATGATCAATATATATGGTCCTGGTTTGCGAGGAGTGCGGATTTCATCCCAGCGCTCATGAAGTTACGCACCACAGCCTTGCTTGGCACCGACGACCACTCGGGGTCCAAACATTTCGTAGATGTCAGAGATCATATCCGCGCTCGTCAAAGATGTTCCGATGTTGTTGTTGCAACACATTGCTAATTGATGCTAAGATATAGCACCTAGCAATCTCATTGGAACGCATCCAAGCGAAGCAGATGCATCTCGCTCCTCTTGAGTCGAATCATCATTCGGCTCAAGAGGACAAAGTGGTGAGCACATGCTTGTGCTTGTCTACCGTCAACACGATATCGAGGTTACGTTTCCGTCAACGAATTTTCACCCACTAATTTGTTTGTACTAAGAATTTGTGCAGTCAAGGATAAAGACATAATTCTGAAAAATAAAAATAAAGCGGTGTTGGTAATTTGCTTATATTTAAGAGAAAGTATGATGCATGAATACAAGTACTTAAACATAAATAAAATCCTTAAAAAATGTTTCATCTATGAATTATTCCCGATCATAAAAAACCTAGGACCGTCCCACCTAGGGTGGCGGCCCATGAAGCCTCCTATCGCATCGAGACTCTCGTTTGGTCCACTTCACAAGATGTCTCCACATCTAGTGCAACAATCACCATCTCTTTTTGGTCTCCTCGGATCCATTGCCTAGCTCCTATGGAGGTTACAATGATCTTGATCTAAGTGTTTAACGAATAATCGACTCTAGAGGTTGTTATGAACAAACGATCCATCTAGAGATGGTCTCGCCTCACTACTTCCTTTCGAGTCTCATCTTCTTCAAACAACCCGATGACTCCTTAGCGACATGTTTCATGGGTTTCTCCCATTGAAGTGAGGACCACTAACGTGGTTCTTAACCTATCCACATGTCATGATCGGGCTAAAGTCGGAGACCTTGGGAACGTTTCAACGCAAAACTGACCCTCCCACTTAGCTTTTTGAAAAATGGATTTTGTTTTTAAAAATTAAGTCCAATTAATAACTCAACAAAATTATAACGCTTATAAACTCGTTGCATTGTATAAATCTTTATAAAATTTACCCATTGCATTTATTATTATAACAATTTATAATATTAAACTACAATGATGCATGAACATGCTTGCATGGCAATTTGATATTGGCATCTCTATATCCTATATGGCATATTATAATGATGCGAGATTAAATAATAAATCATACATTTACAATTTAACCCTCTATGGCTCATTTCTAATTACAACCCATAAAACAAATGAAAATAATTACAATAATTTTTTCTTCATCTTGTCTTCTTGGCATCTTCTCAATTTTCTCTTCTCACGATCCTGAAAAGTGAAAAAATTTTTTGTGGAAAATTTTTTTTTTTTTATTTGGGGCCGAGACACTCCCTGCCCACTTTTCCCCCAGCCGAGGGCAGGCCACGCTGTATGCAGTATGGGTCGCAAGCCAGGCAACCCACGGCTCGGCATGGGCGCGCCCTTGCACAGCGGCCCCTTGACCCAGCCTGCAGCCCTTCACAGGCGGCCCCCAGGGCCCGCCAGGGGCCATGACCCTTACCAGGCAAGGCTGGTGGCGAGGCTGCCCGCTAGGGTTTAGAAAACCTAAGCGCACTGGGGATTTCAAACCCTAGTTTGCCACCTGACCAAAACCAGGGGAAGGGTCCGGTGGTGGGCTTGTGTGAGGTCGGAGGATGACTCGTGTGGCGTCTGACAGCGGCCAAGACACACACAAAAAAATTTCCGGGTATTTTAAATTACAAAATTTCCTATGCCCTTTAATAAACATTATTTTCTAGAAAACATAAACCACCAACTTGGTGTAATAAAAACCTAGAGCCAATCGATGGGATCCGATCCACATATATAATCAAAACAATTTTGAATTCATCATATATTCATGCAAGATGCCAATATCAACACATATCATACATTCAATAGCATAAACATAAATCATGCATGATCAAAAAGCCCTAGTCTCGACATACCAATTGTAGGATCTTGTTGTGATTTAAAGATGAAAAATCATATGAACAACAACAATATTGTGGTGAATTTCAAAAAATTTATCATATCCATTTAATTCTAAATTAAACGAAACCACAACGAGAGATGCATGCATGATACATGTTTTATAGACAAAGGATTAGGGAATAATACACATACCTTTGTGACGATTGAAATAAATGACAGCAAGGATCTTGTCTCACTATCTCCACGTTCGGATGGAGAATTGCCGTGAAACAAGATCGTTGATTTATCGACATCATCACACCAAACCACTCGTTGATTCAAGGCTATGACTCTATGGTATTTGGGATGAGAGTGGGGCTCTTTTTCCAAAACCTAAGGAAACAATTTCCCTCTCTTATGTCTCTAAAGTCCGCTACCCTTGGAGAAAAATGTGATATAATTTTTTTCTCAAGAAGTCTCTATTTAAGGTTTTCAATAAATATCCAATATAGGAGGAAATTCAAAAACTCAAACCCTAAGATGGGATTTTGAATTTCCTTAACACTAAGATTAAAATCCGAAAATCCCTACATGGCACTGAAGTTCCGGTTTCCCTGCCCATTTGGGCAAAATTAGAAATCTCCTTATGGCA
>JABXEQ010000235.1:0-12980 GCA_012066045.3 Morus alba | reverse complement strand
TTTCTCTCGACATGGTGGAAGAGATAATGGAGGTGTTCATGGACGATTTTTTCAGTTTTTGGGTTGTCATTTGATCATTGCCTCCACAATTTATCCCTTGTCCTATAGTCTTTGTGAAGAGAAGAATCTTGTACTCAATTGGGAGAAATGCCATTTCATGGTGAAAGAAGGATTGTCTTAGGCCATCAAGTATCATTGAAGGTATCGAGGTAGACCAAGAGAAAATTGACACTATTGAGAAGCTTCCCACCACCGGTAAATGTCAAAGGAATTTGAAGTTTTTTGGGTCATACGGTATTCTACCAGAGATTTATTAAGGACTTCTCTAAGGTTGTCAAGCCTTTGTGCAACCTTCTTGAGAAAGGTGCTACTTTTGATTTCGATGACTCTTGTTTGAAAGCCTTTGATATCATAAAGGAAAGGTTAATTTCGGCTCCAATCATTGTGGCTTTCAATTGGAATGAGCCATTTGAGGTGATGTGTGATGCAAGTGATTTTGCGGTTGGCGCCGCACTAGGCCAAAGAAGAGACAAGACTTTTAGGGCGATCTATTATGCAAGCAGGACCTTTAATGAGGCTTAGCAAAATTACACCACTACAGAAAAGGAGATGCTTACTGTGGTTTTTGTTGGTTGCCGAATCGAATTCGGCGGCGGAAACGCAGCGGAATAGCGAATCGTGTATAACAAAAATTTTCATAAAACTTTTGAGATACTCTATAGATTTTATTAATTTATGCACCAATAAATTAATCTCATTAATTTATAAGATTCAAGGATCAACCGAAAAAAATACCTTGTAGCCGACTCGGATGATATCTTGATTTTCTTTGACCACGAACGAGTCCTAGCTCCAAGCTTTGTGTTTAGAACACCAAAGTCTTCCACGTCAATTCCTTGATTCCACGTGAGCGTGTGTGTGGGCACACGTGAGACAAAACAGTTTCTTAAACACTCGAATTTCCACAAACACCAACGCATGCGATGTGGAATTTTTGGAGAAAAAATATTTTTCACTTTTTCCCAATATGAGAATTTCGGCCACTAGGTTTTTGGGCTAAAAATATGTCAAAAATTGTTGTTACAATTTTCTATCTATCTCATATTTAAAGAGTAGAAGTCAAACTTCAAAATAGGATCAAATCCTTATCTCCAATTTTGAATTTGGAACAAAAAAAATCCTTCCCCTTATCCCTTAGGTGGCCGGCCACACACTGGGTTTTATCCCTATGTGTGGCGCCTAAATAAGATAGGGAAGGAAGATATTTTATCCATTATCCATGGTCAATTTTAATTGATTCAAATTCAATTTTAAGTCAAACTTAAATTAATTTGAATTCTAAATTAAACAACTTATCAAATAAGTTTAAATGGATAAATCTAGATATGTTCAAATTCAAATTTAAATAATCTCATTATTTAAATGATAATTAATTCTCAATTAATTATTCTTGAGAATTTAATTTTAGAATTCGTAATTCTAAAATTCCCATTTTGCCCTTTGTTTTGTGCGGTAGAATTACAAGGACGACGCGAGGACTAATGGACCTATAATTCTGAGCTCAATAAAATTAATAATTAATTAAACACTTTAATTAATTAATTAATTCTATTAATTCAATAGTTACTCCACTATAAACTTGGAATTGCACTCTCGGAATGATAGACATTAATTCCAGCCCTTACCATTCTTGATGGAAACATTTTACTTTGGGTTTCTAGATGGGGCCCTTTGCTTTCTTGGGTCTCTTGTTCTTTCCTTCTTTCCTCTTCCCAGGTTCGGTTTTCCTTTTGTTTTTTTTTACCGTAACTTCCCTTAAAACTTCAACATTTGCTTCTCCTCCCTTTCTTTTGTTGGTGGATTCAAGTTTTGCAGGTCATTCATGAGTTCGATGATTGCACTTTTTCTTGTTCATAACAAAGTTGTTTACGAACTCATGAAAGTCAGAGGACAGGCTTTCCAAGATGATGCCAACTTGGGTGGCTTCATCGATTCTGGCACCATTGAGCTCCGCATCGTGGAGGTGATCAATCATGTTCAAAACATGTGCCTTGACTGAAGAACCTTTCTTCATCTTGTCGTTCATGAAAGCCCTTACGGCATCCAAACGAGCCTTTTCAGAAGGAGCGCCAAACATGGCTTCTAGAGACTCCATTATCTCATAAGCAGTCTCCATCTCCTCATGCTTCTTATGGCACATATCATACTAGCCAAAGCATAAAGCACTTTTGCTTTATTGTTGGCCTTGATCCAAATGATCAAAAGGCTCCTTGCGATTTTGGATGCATTAGCCACAGGTTCGGGAGGACATTCCTCCGCTAGGACAAACTTATAGTCTTCGCAGACCAATAGTATGTTCATGTTACTTTTTCCACTTAGCATAATTATCACCGCCTAATTTTTTCGATCGCTAGTAGTGTGGTAATGGGATTTGACATATTGCTAGAAATAAATAGAATATTCATCTAATCAATTTATGTGCATGAATATCAAGGCATGTATTTAGGCACAATTAAATATGATGCATGATGCACATGAAAAAATACATAAATCATGTTATAATTTTTAGGTGCCAACGATAATCCAATTTTCCACATATAAAGTGTACCTTTGGGTAGTCAAGTTATATGCCAATTAGACCGACGAGACTCTTCTCGGTTAATAAATATAGTCAAAATATCTCATATTTTCATATTTATTAACTACCACGTTATTTTCAGGTCAAAATATAACCAACGATTTGATTATATTTTATGAGTGTAACCCACCGTTCGAGATCCCATAGACTTAACTCCGGATTGCTACCTTTGGGTAGTCAATTCGAAATACATCCCAAATCTTATCTACGGGAAGCCAACCTTGTTATTGATCCGGCAAGGACACTCTCCTTTAGGAGGCGATTCAATGTCGCCGCAAAGCCCCTTCCGGATCTCACGGTGTTGCGCTTAACGGCGGAGACTAGTGGGTCGTATTGTCATACAACCCTCTCCCACTCATTATTTTGCAAACATGTATTTTGTTTGAAAAACATCTCATGATTTTCAAATCGAAAAATAAACAATTTATTTTTTTCGGATATGTGAAATTCAAAAATTTAACCTTTAAATTCAATTTCACATGTAACATTATTTTTGCAAATATGTATTTTTGCAACTTAAATCAATTTAATCATATTAAATCGATTTACAAATATAGTTCTTATTTTATTTTATTTTTCTAAAACACTTTTATAATAAATAAAATAAACAATAACAATTGGCGTGTATGCATGGCATGTTATATAAAACATATGAGTAGGCACACTATATCTACATGGCATGTTATATGCATGGACATATATAATATATAATTATCAACATAAAATATAAATATATGTAATCAACTATTGAGATGGATTTGACCCGGGTCCCATGGAAAAATAAATTACAACTCAATCGAATCGAATAAATAAATAATTACAATAATTATGTTCTTCCCGTTACATCAACGGGTCTTCGATTCTTGAATTCTTTATTCTTGACTTCATTCTTTGTCTCCGGGTTGGATTTCACCTTCCTTGGGATCCCGAAACTTTTCCGGGCTCGTCGGCACACTTCACGAGGGTTTGGAAACCCGGGCCTGTTCGGGATCAAATCCCGAACTTGGGCCTTGACCAACCCGCCTTGTATTTGGGTCGCGGCTTTGCCGCCACCGGGCGCGGCTGGGACGCCTGGGCAGCGTGTGCGGAACTTTGGGCAGTTTTCTGGGCTTCTTTGAAGGCTTCAAACATGATCTTCAAGGCCTCCTTCTTGATTCAAAATCAAAACCCTAATTCTACCCAAATCCTAGAATTACAATAATTCTAATCCCGAATTAAATTACAAATAATTTATTAACGAATGAATATAACCGATCCATGGAACCATATAATTAACGACCAAATCCATCATCCATACATTCATCATCATGAATAAAAATAAACATCCATAAATGCAAGTGCCTACTCATCACATACATACACATTTAAATATCACACATTTAATATTGATTATGATTATCAAATAATCGAAGCATAAATTAGTATAAGCTATAGACCGCTCTGATACCAATTGTTGGTTGCCGAATCGAATTCGGTAGGAAAAATAAGCGGAATAGCGGATCGTGTATAACAAAAATTTTCATAAAACTTTTGAGATACTCTATAGATTATATTAATTTATGCACCAATAAATTAATCTCATTAATTTATAAGATTCAAAGATCAACCGAAAAAAATACCTTGTAGCCGACTCGGATGATATCTTGATTTTCTTTGACCACGAACAGTCCTAGCTCCAAGCTTTGTGTTTAGAACACCAAAGTCTTCCACGTCAATTCCTTGATTCCACGTGAGAGCGTGTGTGTGGGCACACGTGAGACAAAACGGTTTCTTAAACACTCGAATTTCCACAAACACTAACGCATGCGATGTGGAATTTTTGGAGAAAAAAATATTTTCACTCTTTTCCCAATATGAGAATTTCGGCCACTAGGTTTTGGGGCTGAAAATATGTCAAAAATTGTTGTTACAATTTTTATCTATCTCATATTTAAAGAGTAGAAGTCAAAAATGAGAATGACATGTATTAATAATGTTTTAATTAAAGATTCCGAACTTTAATTAAATTCATTATGAACAATTACTTTTGATTATTATCCTTAAACATTATCCTCTCAGATATATAACACTTATATACCATGTTTAAGGTTACATAAATAATCAAGGAATTTAATTTGATATTCATAAAATATTCATAAATATATGCTCATAAAATGATGAATAATCTATTTTATTAAATAAATAATAAATATCCTTTTACATCTCATGCTTTGGGACACTATTCCCAACAATCTCCCACTTGTCCTAAAGCAGGTGTGTCATGTCTCTAATCCCAAATCCATCTAAGTGCCGATCAAAAACATTCAATGGCAATGTCTTGGTGAACGGGTCAGCAAGGGTTGTCCTCTAACGCGATCTTGAACCGCTACATCGCCTCTATCCATAATGTCTCCGATCGGGGTGATATTTCCTTTCTATATGTTTCACACTCTTATGGCTTCTAGGTTCTTTTGAATTAGCCACCGCTCCCTTTGTTGTCACAATAGAGCTCAATTGGCTTATCCATATCTGGAACAACTTCCGGATCGGGTTAAGAACTTCCCGAGCCATGTAGCTTTTAAGGCTCATTGCTGCAACATATTCAGCCATAGTGGAGTCGGCAACACACTTTTGCTTTATACTTCTCCATTTGCGGCTCCTCCATTAAGAGTGAACCATGTATCCGGATGTCGACTGGTCGATTATCTCTGCTCGATTGGAAATCAGAATCGTGTATCCGATTGAGACGATCTTCCCATGATATACCAACATATAGTTTCTCGTTCTCCCAAGATACTGAATACGCTTTATGCAACCCAATGATCCAATCTGGGTTGGGTAGTATGATCGATTACTCCCCATCATACAGCGTATATCTAGTCTTGTACACAACATGGCATGCATAAGGTTCCCACAGCCAAAGCGAAGAGGATATCGCCTCATATCTTCTTCTGTGAGAAGAAGAAGTGGTTGGCCAAGCCTGCGCTCGCGACACGTGGCGGACACTCATTGGGAAGAAGCGACACGCGGGACCCACGGAGAAGAAACTTCTGAACGGCCCTGACGCTGCCAGCGTGAAGGAGCCTCGCCGGGGAACGTGTGGTGCACGCCAAACAGCTTTTACGGTGTGGGGAAACAACGGGAGCAGCGGGGGGGCCCAGCGGTTTGTGCGATCCGCGACACATGGCGGTTGGATGGGCATGCGGCTTGGACGGCTCGGCCACGGCTCGGGCGCTTCGGTGGTGGATTGGGCTTTTAAGTGGCTTTGAATTGGGCTCAAGTTTTGGGTTATGCTTGGTAAACTAGCCCAAATCAATTGTTTTCTTGAAAACCTGAAAAATAAAATAAATTTGATTAAAATTAAATCCTATAAATTTAGGAATATTTTAAATTAAAATCACAAATTTGATAAAATAATGTGACAATTATGAACATTAAAAGTGCAAATTTGTGCACTTATCACAACCCCTAATTTGACTTATTGCTAGTACCTAGCAAATCAAGCGAAAAAAAAAATCATGTCAAACGAAAATTCAAATCAAAACTAGCAAAATCACCTAAACAATGAATCAAAACATTAGTAAGTCATCGAGAAAATGCTATTGATAAGTGCAAATATTTGCACTTTTAATGTTCATAATTGTCAAATTATTTTATCAAATTTGTGATTTTAATTTCAAATATTCCTAAATTTAGAGGATTTAATTTTAATCGATTTATTTTATTTTTTTGGTTTTTGAAGAAAACAATTGGATTTAGGCTAGTTTACCAAGCATAACTCAAAAGTTGAACCCAAAACAAGCCCAATTCCACCCAAAGCCCATCGACCTTCCGCCGAGCCGAGCCGAGCCGATTGGAGCCGAGCCTGAGGATTTCCCAGCGTTGCCGTGTCGCCGCCTGCCGCACCGCAGTCCGTGGGACCCAGTGTTCCCAGCAGACTGTGCGCTTGCCGCGCAGGCGCTTCCCAGCGAGTTTCCTCCACGTCGCGGCGTCACGGCATTTTCGTTTCTCTCTGCGTGGGTCCCGCGTTCCAAAGAACTCGCCAATGTCCTTCCGCCACGTGTCCCGGGCGCCGGCCACTTTGCTTCTCCGCAAATCCCACGCGCCCCGCGCGTCGGGGCTTACTCGCGTGGGCTCCATCTGTGCAGAATCTCTCCTCTCCGCTAATCGAGCTTGCCACGTGTCACGGCGAGCAACGTTTCATCCTTCTCCGCGCGCCACGTGTCCCGCCCGCTTGGAATTCTTGACCAATTGATGCGTTTGTGTCCGTTGTTTTGCCGTTTGGAACACTTTTAGCCTCACCAAATCAACTTTTACTCACCAAATAAAGCCTTATAAATTTCAATTAAATAGGAAAACGTTTTTAGCCTTATTTTCTTTATTATTTTTTGTGTTGATTATTACTTTTATCATGACCCAAAACTCTATAAATAGGGTCATGTTAAGGTGTTAAGGGGTTGATATTTTTAGTCTAAATTTTGATACATTTTTTCTCTTATTGGTGAGGTTAGAGAGGAACCTATATGTGAAGTGATCTTGAGTGGATTTTGATTCTCCATTTGTTCTCCAAAGTTTATATATTTGAGTGATTAATTTTCTTCTATCTTCTTCTAATTTCTCATATTGATATATTTTATTGTCAACTTTTATATAAATCTAGTCAAGCTCTTTTTATGTGATTGTTGCATGATACTATATATTGATAGATATTATTTTATGAGTAGTCTTTTACTGCATTATTGCCAATGGTATATTGTCGCTATTAGATTTCTCTTAAGATGATTTTTCCTAATACTAAACGTAAGAATTTTACTCACTTTCATACATTTTAATTCACATGTTCTTCAAATTTATATTTTCCGATTGTTAGTTTGGGATGTGAAACTTTCAGTTGAGTAATCTTGAAGATCAAAATCCATTCAAGTGAAACGAATCATATATAGGGGAATCTCGACGCCTTACCACTTTTAAATATAATTTTCTCCTATATTTTTCTTTAACTTTAACCTCTCAACAAAAATTCCATTCTCTTTTATTTTTACTTTATTATTCATCTCCTAAAGCTTTTTATTTGCTAATCTTTTCTTGTTTAATTTGTCACCTCCTTGTGGATCGACCGCCCTAAGCGTGCTACCATGACCGCTTTATTTTCAACACGTTTGGGCGTAATCAAATTTTGGCGCCGTTGCCGGGGAGTTGCGTCAACAAGATTGTTCAGTAGATAATTAGCCAAAGAGGTAAGTACTATTTATTTTTTTATTTATTTTTTGTTTGGCACGTTTCCCAAAAAAAAAAAGAAAACCTTTACTTCGTCATATTAGTTTGTTGTCGGTCTTTAGTTTTCCTGTGTTTGTTAGGTTTTGTTTTGTCATATTTTGTTTTTTTTTTTCAAAAAAAAAAAAAAAAACCTTTTTGACAGCATCATTGTTTTATTTGTTTAGTTTCGTCCGTAAGTCAAGCTTTGTCAAATACATTTGTGTCATTTTCTTGTGGGTGCGTTTGGAATTTGTTACAAAACGTTTTTTTTTTTCTGTCACGAAAATGAAAATGAAAACGTTTTCATTTTCATTTTTTGAATTATTTCTGAAAATGCGTTTGGTAGTTTTATTTAGAGATTGATTTCGGTTTAAAAAAACTGAAAAATGCGTTTGGTTTCATTTTTGAAAACATATAATAGGTATTTAATTTATTAAATAAATAATAATTGAATCCTATATAAAAACACTAATAATTAATAAAATAATTAATAAAATATGGAAATTACAATATATTAGCTTAAATTATCGTTGCCTATACAATCCCACATTTGATTAGCTAGATGATCCCTAAAATCAACCATGTAATTCGTTGTTGCCGACCATCCATTTCGGATGTTTACGCTTCTTGTGCATCCATACCATGTTGTTGTTCTGTTGCCCTTCTTGTTCTTCCTCTCCTCAATATCTTCTACGGGCAAATCGACCTCATATTGCCTAAATAGAGGATCGGCCCCATGGTGGCTGATTTTTGGCCCCCGTTGGGTGGATGGGGGCTGATTCTCGAAATCGAGAATCAGCCCCCATTGGGGCTGAATCGCCCCCCCCACCGGGCACATGGCATCGCCCCCACTGGGGCGACAATCACCCCACATCGATTTCAGCCCCCCACCGGGGCATCCAGGGAAAAAGAAAAATATAACACCATAAAAAACCAGATCACATCAAACGGCAAGAGACAACCTGAAAATCCGGCAAACGGCGAGACAACCGAAAAGAAGAAAAAAAAAAACCAAGCGGAGAAACTAGGGCATACCTCGTGAGAAAGCGGAGAACAACGTAGATCCGGGCAAATTCAAGTGGTGCTCCGGCGAACGGTGGTGCTCCGTGAGAAGCAAATGGCGGGACTCCGGAGGAAGAAGCTCGGCCGGAGGGGAAGACCCAAAATGGGAAGAAGAAAGAAGAAGAAAGAAGAAGAAGAAAGAAGAAGATTGAAAACCGAAAATGAAAAGGGGAAACGCTGTTTCAATTTTCCGCAAAACGACAAAACCAATTTCATTTCCGTTTTCCGATTACATTTTTGCCAAACGCTGCTTTTGTGGAAACCATTTTCCGTTTTTGCATCGAAAATGATGAAAACGGAATGAGATAAAAAAAACAAACAGACCCTGTGTATTCTGTTTTCATTTTCTTTGGTTTTGTCTTTTATGGCCATTTAGTCCGTTTTGAGATTTTGTTTTCATTAGTTAGTGTGTGCGTTTTGTGTTTTAGTGTGTGCATTTCTTTGGTTTTGTCTTATATATTATTATTATTATTATTATTATTATTTATTTATTTTTTTTTTTGTTTTTATAAAGTTTCCGTAGTGTTATTTTATATTCTATATATTAGTAGTATTTGGTTAATTAGTTTTCTTAAGTTTCCGTTTAGCATTTTTATGTCTTTTCTCTTTATTTAAATAAAATAGCATTTGTTTTTATTTATTTATTTATTTTCTTTAATTAGTTTGCCAGCTTTCATTTTTGTTGTTAATCTTCTTTTAATTTGTATTTATTTTTCCTTTCATAATTAGAATTAATATTTAGGTTGTGACTCTTAGGTGACCAATTTAGACATTAACTAGGACTTTTAATCTCTCATAATTTGTGTAACCTTAGGTTTTAGAATAGTATTAACTTAGGGTACTAATATCTAACATTTAACATTTCATAAAACACGTCATAAAATACGTCATAAAATTTAATAAAATTTTCAAGCAATTTTGTGGAAACGTTGGAAAGTACAAACTAAGAGAGTTATGTCTAGGAGGCTGGTTCCTGTTAGCGTTCTCACGCCACCGTCTTTCACAGGAACGTTGCTCTGTCTAGGAGGTTGGTTTTTTTTAAGGAGGCCTCGCCCCACCAATCTTTCCCCCGGAGCACTCTTGGGGTTGCGATTTGCGGTTCCACATTATTGTTTTCTTTGTTTGAAAAAAAAAAAAAAATAAAAAAAATAATAAAAAATAATAAAAAAGTGAAACGTTGTAAAGTGAATGAATCGTTATAGAGGCAATTAGGGAGATTCGCAAGAAGACCGGAAAACCCTAGTGAAGTTTCTTCCCACACGTCTAGTCCTCCCTCGACCCCCAGCCTCACTGGGGTTGCAAATCCGTGCGATGGCTCAAAACGAGGAGGTCCAATGTAAGGCGTTGAGCGATTATCTTCACCCTACACGTGCGCCACACCGTCATGCATAATGTTTCCCCTAATATGCGAATTTGGATTTCAAGCCGGGCATGATCCAACTCTTGCCGACCTTTCACGGGTTAGAGGCGATAATCCATATGTGCATATTAGGGAGTTTGAAGAAGTAGTGGCCACTTTTCTGGCAACCGAGCCAAGTTGATTTACATGCGATTGAAATTCTTTCCTTTCTCTTTAAAGGACAAGGCTAAAAGCTGGTTGTATTCTCTGCGACCTAGGTCTATTGGAAGTTGGGAAGAAATGACGACAACGTTTTTCAACAAATATTTCCCTCACCATAAGACCAATGGTTTGAAGCGACAGATCTAGACCTTTACCCAAAAGGACAATGAAACTCTATATCAAGTTTAGGAGCAGGTTTAAGGATCTGTTAAATCAGTGTCCTCACCATGAATTCTGAGAGTTGGCGCCTCGTCGGTTATTTTTATGAAGGACTCACGATCCGAGAGCGCCAATTTGTGGAGATGATGTGTAATGGTGAGTTTCTCCAAAAGGATCCCGGGAGGCTTTTGAGTATCTCAACGAGTTAGCCGAAAAAAGCCCACACATGGATGGTCCAAGTGCTCTTGACAATTACCAATAGGTCCCGACCGGTTGGAATCTATCAATTAAGGGAGGAGAATAACCTCAAAGCCCAAGTCAAATCTTTGACAAGGCAAATTGAGGCCCTCAAAGGCAAAGAAGGTAGAGGAATCCACACGGTCGCAAGGCGGAAGACACATGAGCCATGCTTTGTCATGTGGTAGGGTGGAACATCGAGCTAAGGATTGCCACAACACAAATGAAATGAGAGGGTTTATGAGGAGCAATGCAATGCTTTAGGGGCATACAACAAACCCTTCTCTAAAACATACAATCCTGGGTCAGGAACCATCCAAACTTGATTGGAGAGATTCCACCCAAGCACAACCATCGGAAGGACAATGGAGAACGAGCAACAGCCACAACCACCAAAGGCGTGATTACGCACCTCAATACAATTCTCAACGGCCCGAATAAGTTCTCTTGAGAACACCTTGCAATCTTTCATGGAGGTGCAGAGTAAAACGAATCAAAAGTTCGAGTCACTGTTCACGCAAATGGTGGAAGAAAGTAAAGAAATGAAGAGTCAAATTACTGGTATTTGGAGCTTTGGCTGTTCGAGAACGTGGCAAGTTCCCTTCACAAGCTCAGTCAAACCAAAAAGGCCAACATACGGAGCAAACCTCTTGAGGAGTTTGCTTCCAACACTTTTGTATCATATTTAAGTTTCTTTATTTTGTTTGGTGTGTTTTGTGTGATTTGTGTGCTTTTATTTTTAGTTTGATTTTGTGTGATTTTATATTTGTTTGTGTTTTGGAGAATCAATTCAGGATGCTCAGCTTAGTTCCAATGTTCATCATCCAGGTGTTCTCTTTCCCCGTCTTCTTCATATTGCATATATTTTTTAGACATTGAGGACATTGTCCGATTTTAGGTTAAGGGGTGGTGAGCATATTCATGCGTGAGATCAATTTTGTCTTGTTGTTATTTTTCGATCAAAATTTTGCGAGATTATCTAGGTATGATTTCAAAATGTTCGGTTTGAGTCGGGTTTTTTGCTATCTTAATTACTAAGAAATGATTTCGAGTTATTTTTGAGCACATGCCAAACCCTTGTGGTAAGATGGTTGTTAACACATTTAGTTGAGAAAAAATTCCCGAGTTTAAGGTTTTCATTTTTGGTGAGTTGTGAGAGTTGAGAAAACAGCTTTTTGAACTTTCATTGATCTTTTGAGTTGGTTGAGTCATTATTGGAGCACCATTGCTTGACTTGTGACATTTGCTTGAGGGATGATTTCTGGTCAGGAATAATTTTTAGAATTGAGCCATGTGTTGCAAATATTTATCATTTTTCTTTTGTCTTTTATCATAAAAAAAAAAAAGAAAAAAAAGAAAAAGAAAAAAAGAGAGCAAGAGCATCATTTTATCATCAATGTTTATGTAGTTTGGTTGTACTCACATCTTTCGCTGCATAGCAGCCAGTCAAAAGAATGCCTTCTACATCAGTTTCATCAAATGTATGTTGTCTCTTGCCTTAAAAAAAAAAAAAAAAAAAAAAAAAAAAGAGTGTGTTTATTTGTTTGTATTTTTCGGCTCTTTGTGTGTTTATGAGATCTTCCTTTTGACCAGAATGAAATCCTAAAAGTTTGTTTATGGTTTGAGTGATGGATTGTTTCAGATATTTGATTTGCCTATCATTCGATCAACGTTTGTTTATTAGCTTGTCCTTAAATTGCCTTCTCTCACTTGAGCGTTGACTAATTGACTTCCAACTCCATGAGTGAAAACCCTTTGCATTAAAATATTTCCGACACCCATGAGGTAAATGGAGTTGAGACTTTTTCTTGGTGAATATTTCGATGCTATTTGTGTTATGGACTGTGGTAAGAGGGATACGGTTTGGTGCACACACACACGACTCTGGAGTTATAACTGAAGTAGTTTTGATAGCATTTTCTGATGACTTACTAATGTTTTGTTTGATTGCTTAGGTGATTTTGCTAGTTTTGATTTGAATTTTCAGCTTGATATAATTTTTCTTTCGCTTGAATTGCTAGAGACTAGCAATAAGTTGGTTGGGGGTTGTGATAAGTGCACAAATTTGCACTTTTAATGTTCATAATT
>JABXEQ010000234.1:0-15736 GCA_012066045.3 Morus alba | reverse complement strand
TCCTTTTTGACCATTTTGGGATAATATTGTTGCAGAAAAATCAACAAGTGAGGAGGAAGAAAAAAAAAAACATGTGGTCCTATTACTCGTCCAGCCCAATAATCTATTACAAATGTATTGCATTTGCATGACAAAGTGTGTAAGTTAAAGCATTGATCGACAATAATATGACTGGACTTTTCGGAGGGGGGTTGGGCATCTATTGATAGGGACGTCAGCAATCACTACAAGAAAAAGTGGTTTTTGCGACGACATTTTGTCGTCGCAAAAACCCACATGTCGTCGCAAATAATAGCATTTGCGACGACACGTCGTCGCAAATGTGTCGCCGCAAAAAAATAGTCGCAAATAATTTATTTGCGACGACATAGTGTCGTCGCAAATGTATTTGCGACGACATTTATATTTTGCGACGACCGTCGTCGCAAATAATTCGTTGGTTAATTTGTCCTGTTTTAAAATTATTTGCGACGACGTTTTGAAAAAAGTCGTCGCAAATAATTCAAATTTTTTTGCGACGACAAGTTAAAATGTCGTCGCAAAAAGTCGTCGCAAATAGTGAACTTTTGTACGACGACATTTATAAAATGTCGTCGCAAAAAGTCGTCGCAAATAGTTACTTTTTGTGCGACGACATTTATAAAATGTCGTCGCAAAAGGTCGTCGTAAATAGTCAACTTACGACGACATTTATAAAATGTCGTCGCAAAAACGGAATTAATTTTTTTTCCGATTATTTTTAAAAATGGCAATTAAATAATTTTTAATAATTTTAATTAAACATTATTATATAACATACTAAATATAATTTATTAAGATAAATTAAAAGTAAAATATAAATTAATATTAGAAACAATAAATCTATATAAATTTACAAAATATGTTATGAATACTACATAAAGTGCATATATAATGTTCAACAAAATATAAAAAGTCGTCATAAATACAAAGAAAAATCATACAAAACTATTCATCTAAGTTTGCAGATCGCCAACAAATCATCATCGTCGGGATGCCATCATCGAAGGAGGCAGAGGAGCGTCTAGATTAACCGTTACGGACGAGAAATCGTAGGTAATTGGATGTTAGGCTGCATTCTAGACCATAACTCTAACATCTTTACGATTGTCATAAATCTTCATCTGTTCCTCGATACGATTTCTTTAAATAATGATCCATACGCCAAACATCGGTTGAGTGATGATGTTGCGTCCGAGAATGAACCAAATGGATGAAGGAGAAGCCCCGGTAATGCTTTTGGGAAAGCATCGGACCCACTCCTTTCTTATGTCCTCTACGCGTGCCAAGAACCTCGCTCCAAAATCCTATGCTCATCAAGGGGAGATCCAACAAGGCGCTTGCGATGAATCTCTGTGTTCTATGTCTCTCCTCCTCCAGAGTGTTCTACATAATAAGACATTATAAGTATTTTTACGTGCACTAAAATAACTATTTTAATATATAAAAATTTAACAAGAAAAGTAAAAATGCTTACAAAAGTCTGCTCCGCATCGGTATTAACCCAAGAGTCCCCGCGACGATGCATGTCCGCCCAATTGTCTATAGCAGACATCGGCTCTTGGGTCTCTGTACTGGCCTGTGAAATAAATTACATATATTTATATTATTAAACTCTAACTAAATTTCGGCAGCATAACGACTTATTTTTCATATAATCCAAAAATTAAAACCTGTAAAAAAACAATTTTAAAAGGTTTCGGCACACCATAACTGCAAGATGTGCCACCCAGAACACAAATCATAAACATATAAATACGATAATGATCAAAAAATAAATGTACTAACCTTCTTACTGCGATGCTGCAAGTATGATAAGCGACCATGTATGCTTGGATACCTTAGGTTGTTGCGATTACTTTTATTTGTCTCGATATTTTCGTTTATGATTAACTATAATAAGTAATAGTTACTTGAAATTATGTATTAAAAATCATAAAGTTCTAACATATGTATAATTACTTGAAATTTGTCGCCGGAGAACCTATCGCAACAACGATCCCAATGAGCTTTATTTCTCATATTAGCCGGGAGAGTTTCTCGACCCGCACCGCTTTGTAGTAGCGGTGCAAGGAACTTTTCCAGTCCTTGTAGCACTTTGATGCCTCCCTATCAACAACGGACCTCGAAATGCCGTTCTTGTAGTTATAGTCCACGTTAAACCAATCCTTGCAAAATGGTTCCACATCGTTAAAACGCATGGTTAACTATAGTATAAATTATACAAAATATGACATAAAAAAATACCAGCATCCGGTCCTGAATTGTCCTCTTCTCCACGTCACTAACGTCCTTCCAAGCATCGTGGAAGGGCTCGCATATGTCCCTGGTATGAATACCAACCGCACTTTCAAACCAGGCACCATATTTACCAAGCGCCTTCCACGTACCTCCCGCCTCATCAAATTCCACTGTGATCTTTCCGTCTTGCATGACCTTTTGGGCAATTTCAAAACCTTTTGCCCCACCTCGACCTCTACGTTGTCGAGGTTCAGGTGCTGTAAGCATTTGAAAGCATTTCAAATCAACATGTATTACTACATTTATTTACTATATAATAGAACGAGGCAAAAGTCGAATAACATACCGGACTCACGATTGGGGGGGACTCTGTGAGGACCGGGAGGTGGTCGCTCCACCAAGATCCAAATAGCAGTCGCTAATGTTCCAACCATCAATATCTATGATAATATTAAAAGAAAAGCACAATATTAATAACATTTATAAATTCAATGAAAATAGCAATATTAAAACGAAATCATAATAAAAACGACAAAGATTACTCTCACCGTAGTTCTAGTCATCGTCATTTTGCTACATTGTTGATTCTCGACATCATCATTTATGTCATCATCGTCTTCAGATTCGATGACTTCATCTTCAACGTACTCCTCCAAAGTTTCATCGTCTTCATCATTAATAAAGTCATCACCTACGGGAGACTTATCTTTCATAATTGCATCAACATCGGAAGTGACAACATTAGACGCTCATAACGAAAACACTAACTCTATTTTTGTAGTTTTGAATCCTTTTCTTTCCCGGACGAGTGTCAAACCACAGACATTTGAAAAGTGTAACAGAATTGTCATTCAAGTACGACAGCTCATAAATGTCCTCCAAAACTCCATAAAACATTTGGTTATCAGGTCCGCGAACACAAACACCACTATTTTGAGTGCTTCGATTCATATCCCGATTGCGTGTCGAAACTTTACACCGTTGACCACACAACCAGGATAACCCGACATGAGAAGCTTGAACCACTTGAAAGCGAAAATATTTGATCATTTGCTTCGGTTCATTCTGCTTTCAATATTGAAAATCTGCAATGAGACATGAATATTTTATAAAAAACGTCACTTTTAATGACTTAACAATGTTAATGCAAATTAATTATAAACGTACCTTATTCTTAAACCATTTTGGAAACTCTTTCGATTGAATTTCATCCAATGGTATGATTCGACCGTCGGTATCAATCTCTTTCCTATGGTCACTTGTTTAAAAGAGAATGAAAATAAATCACATAATTGTATATGATGCGGCGCAATCTATGAACAATTATGTGACGAAAGGTGAAAGTAATACTCAATGAACCAATGAATTTCGAACAGTTCTCAGAGGACGTACCACTCGGCTTTCTCTCGCAAACCAAAGATCCAATGTGACAGGGTCATCTTCCCAATTGGCCGACAACGAGTATCAAATACGTAAATCTTTTAACAATACGCTCTTCATCGCTCTACCAATTTACGCAAGCCCGGTTAAACCGTGTTTCAACTCCGATTAAAATTCTGGTTTTCCTAAATTTTGCCTAACTAAATTTTGGCAGCATAAACGACTTATTTTTCACATAATCCAAAAATCAAAACCTGCAGAAAAATAATTTTAAAAATTTCGCACACCATAGCCGCAAGATGTGCCACCCGAACAAGAATCATAAACATATATTAAATTTTAACATAATCATGAATTCATACAACTATCACAATTTTAAGCTAAATAAATATAAAAACTTACAAAGTTCAAACCCACTAAACGGGGCTGAAAAAGAAGGATTACGTCGGAGGAACCGTGCAAACAAGGACGAGGGCGAAAACTCAAACGCCTACATAAATACATCAAATTAAAACATCAAACATAATTTTCAAACATCAATATTAATATTTTATTAACATCTAGAGAAATATGTAAACACAATAATAAGTATAATGCCTAAAAAATATTTTAAGTTCTAAGTATAATCTAAGTCATAAATATAATATACTCATCTAATTCTAAATTCTACTCATTTAATTTCAAGTATAATGTTTAAGAAATAATTTATGTGTATATATTAATGCTTATTAATGCTTAAATAATTTTATATTAATGCTTAAAAAAAAAAAAAACGTATATATATATACACCTGGGCGGCGGAACGGCCGGGGGCGGGGGACCGGGGCGGGCGGGAGCAGGCGGAATCACGGCGGGGGGGGGAGCCGGCAGTAGGTAGTCGGCGCGGTGTGTCGGCGGCGGCGGGCGGGTTGTGACGGGAAAGGGAAAGAAGAGAGAGGGAAGGGAAGAGAGGACAAGGGGAAAGAGGGAAGGGGGAGGGCAGGCAGGCCGGTGGGGGGGGAGGGGGGCGGGGCGGGCGGTGGAAGGAAAGGTGAAGAAGAGAGAGAGAAAGAAGGGAAGAGAGAGAGAAAGAAGGAAAAGAGAGAGGGACAAGGGAAGAGAGAGGGAAGAACGAGAAGAATGGCCGGTGGCCGGGAGCGGGAGTGGCGGCGACGGCGACGGGAAGAGGAGGCGGTGAGGGATAGGAGAGAGAGATTTCGGAGGTATTTGCAGAGAGGTCGGGAGAAATGGAGAAGAAGAAGGGGCGGATTTAATTAGGTCAATTATTTGCGACGACAAAGTCGCCGCAAATACAATTAAAATGTCGTCGCAAATAATTGTTATTTGCGACGACATTGTCCTCGCAAAACCCTTGATGTCGTCAAAAATAAATTTTTTTTCCCCGCCTAACTGCTCGTCAAAAGAGTATTTGCGACGACAATGAAAAATGTCGCCGCAAATAAATATTTTTCCCGCCCATTCCCCATCGTCTAATACATTATTTGCGACAAACAACAAAAAATGTCGTCAAGAATAATTTTTCATTATTTGCGACGACATATCGCCGCAAATAACGTGGATTGTCGTCGCTAAAAAGTTTGATAATTACAGCGCGGAAAATCCGCGCCCATGGAAATTTGCGCGCAAAAAGTATTTATGACGACACAAAAATTATTTTTATGACGACTTTTTAATTTTTGTCAATCGGAGGATTTATATTTTTACATGTCGTCGCAAATAGTGAAATATTTACGACGACAAATGTCGTCGCAAAAAATGTCGTCGCAAATGTGTATTTTTGTTGTAGTGAATACAAGTAAGTGGGTTGACCTATCAACAAAGGGGATAAATACCAAACAAATCCATCTCATGAGAATGGATTAAATATATAAGTGGGTTTTCCTTGTAGATTATTATTTTCTATTTAAAAAATGTTTTAGTTGAAATGGTACAAGTAAAGTTTTAAGAGAATAAAATAAAATTATAATAGCACCCTCTCCCTCTTAAAGGCCCAAGTTGTCAAAAGTAAACTCAATTCCCCTTTAGGCGGAAAAAGATCAAGAAAACTCCTCCGGAGCTTTTTTGCTTTTCATTTATACATTTTTTTTTTCTCTCATTCATAGTGCTTTTACCACCTTTCATGAAAGAAAACATTACCTCATTCATTTCTCACATAAAATGTGGAGTTTATTGTTATTATATTTTATTTTGATATTTTATTTTATTTTATTTTATTTGGAACAAAAAATTTCCTACACTTTATCCCTTAAGTGGCCGGCCACCCTAGGGTTTTTCATCCCTGTGTGTGGCGCCAATTGTAGATAGGAAAGGAAGAAAAAATCATCATTTATCCTGTAGTCCAATTTTAATTCAAATTCAAATTTGAATTTAAGTCAAACTTAAATTAATTTAAATTCTAAATTGAACAACTTATCAAATAAGTTCAAAAGGATAAATTTAAATTATGTTCACAATTCAAATTCAAATTTAAATCATCACAGTATTTAAATAATAATTAATTCTTAATTAATTATTTTTTGAGTATTTAATTTTAGAATTCGATAATTCTAAAATTCTCATTTTGCCCTCTGTGTCTGGTAAAATTACAAGGACGACGCGGGGACTAATGGACTTATAATCCTGAGCTCCAATAAAATTAATAATTAATTAAATACTTTAATTAATTAATTAATTCTATTAATTCCAATAGTTACTCTACTATAAACTTGGAATTGAAATCTCAAAATTATAGACATTAATTACTTATAAACTGTGAAGTGTCCATTTGATACAGTCATTGCATATAGATCAATCCTCCATAAATAATTTAAAATTAGAGTCAGGTAGAATCCGTTAACCTTTCTAATTATATCTTCATCCTTGAGTACCATTGATTCTCTAATGGATAGTGATTCATAAAACACATTCTTGAACCAGAGCGCTCTTACTAATCCAAGTACTGAATCAACACTCAAGAGAATTATTTATCTACTTCTTTCTCAAGAAGGAATGGATTCCATCTCATATAATAACATTCCCACTACCTATTTCATCATGTCTCCAAAATACAAGGAATAGGATTCAGGCCTCGAATCCGTACCGAAAATCAAAAGACATAAATCCATAAATAGGAGTTTGTTAAGAACTCAGGATTAAGATCATTCTATATATGACCATCGATAGACTCAATTAGAATTTCTATGCTTAACGGAAATTATTAGAAATTCATATTGTGTCTGTGTCCCTGTTCCACACAATCTCATTATGCGAAATATACTCATTCAATGTCTCACAATATTAACAGTGCAGATAACACCGTTCCATCCTAAATGGGAATGACATGTATTAATAATGTTTTAATTAAAGATTCTAAACTTTTATTAAATTCATTATGAACAACGTTCTTGATTATTATCCTTAAACATTATCCTCTCGTATATAACACTTATATACAATGTTTAAGGTTACATAAATAATCACACAATTTTTATTTGATATTCATAAAATATTCATAAATATATGCACATAAAATGATGAATAAACTCTTTTATTAAATAAATAATAATATCTTATTACATCTCATGCTTCTAGGACACTATTCCCAACAGCGGGGGCCCACACACACCTCCTCCCACTAGAGAAACCTCGCCACTTTCTTCCCTTCAACCATGAGATCGACGTTGTCGGCGTTGTCTCCCGTTCGGTCGCATAATCGCCCACTTCCCTCGATGTGGAGCCACCGTCCAATTAGGATGATGTCCACGAGATCTCCGCAATGGAAGGGGGAGTCGGTCTTCTGACGGACGAAGGACCCTCTCGACGAGTAGGTTTTGGGGCCATTGTTCGTGTTTTTTTTTTTTTTTTTTTTTTTTTTTTTTTAAGAAAGCAAGGAGAGGATGTGAGGAGTCGTTAAAATCCTAAGTCGAGAGAGAAGAATAAGCGACGATCGCTCAAAGCGATGATTGTTTAAAATTATAAAACAACTACCAAGTAATTAAAATGTTGATGGCTCAAAGAATCGTCGACCATTCATAGAAAAATATGGCTTAATCCTGTTGTTCATAGTAAAACTAGATTTAGCAATGACTCGTAAATCGCAAAGCATGTGTCTCCCATTATTAATAGCATCATGTGTCTCCCAGAGACTTAGTGGTCCCAAACCTTATGGCCTTCACAATGATTATCATATGTCTCCTAAACACTTAGTGGTCCCATACCTTGTGGCCAAATAAATATCATATGTCTCCCGGAGACTTAGTGGTCCCAGACCTTATGGCCAAATTAATATCATATGTCTCCCAGAGACTTAGTGGTCTTTACTATCCCTATCAGGATTGTTTTAGCCTCATTACTAATCACTACAATTTATCACTCATTTTATTACTTTGGTGAAAGTTTATCAACTCATTCCTTATATAGCATTTTCTTGTATTTTCCACCATGTACATACTTTATGCATTATACATATACATCACATAATCAAGTATCACAAATGTACTATGCACTATTATTATGGTGATCCAAGTGATATTCTACTTACCTCGCACCGTTGATAGAAAGTATGACTTCGGGGTTCCTCTTGATGGATCCGATGTGAACAAATGTAATGTTGGGTATTTAAATGTACCATCATTAGTTTTATGATTAATGACTTTGTTCCTGTCCTTCTAAAATAACCCAAACTATAGCCTAAAATGGCTCAACAAATTACACTTTTCATTTAAAACCTCTAAAAGCATCATTTTTCCTAAATTTTCCATAACTTAAGGATTTTACTTATAAATATTCCATTAAAAGGGGTCATTTAGGTGAAAGTAGTAAATTTTGGTAAGAAATGTCAAAAATGTCCAATTCCAACTTAGAACAGCTTAACATGACTAAAAATCAAAAAAACGAGTCAAAAAATCCAATTTTGGCGCATACTTGGCTTAACTGTGCGCGCAGGTGGGCACTAAGGCACTAACCGTGCGCACACAGCAGGCACAGGGCTGCACAACGCGTGCAGGGCTGCCAGCGCCCCATGCTACACTCACAGAGGCTGCTGCCAACGCCCTACTGGCGCGCTCACAGGGCCTGTTACAGCATGTTAGGCGGCCACAACATGTAGCATGGTGCGCCAAGCCACCCCAAAATGACCCAAATGGCCTCTAAACCCCTCCAAACCATTTTTTAAAAAAATTTCCAGAGTTTCTCCTACATTTTAACATTCCTCAAAGCTTAAAATACCTTTTAATCTCCTAAATACGAACCCCTCCAACAATGTGATGAAACTCGTAGCCAAATATGGAATACGATCCAAGATATTCAAAAATTGATGGAAACCGCGACTCGTTGCTTAGCAAAGCAAGAACCTTGGTAAAGTGAAGACGCCACAAACGAGTAGGGAAATTCGCTTTGATAAGTCGGGTTGAACGCATACAAGGAAAACCTTGATAAGTTCGGAATAGTTCTTCAAGAACTAAAGAAGAATAACTCATTAAGTGAATAAAATATCAAAAAACTTCTTTAATTTCGTTTTTCAGCCTTAAATAGCCGAAAACAAGCTGAAAAGGGTTTAAAAATTGAAAAGTCCTATTCTATCTTTAATGAGATAGAAGCCTAAAATAAGAGAAACCTAAAAAACAGATAAACGCAAGCCTAAAAGCTTATCCTAGAGAAGGAATTCGAATTTGACTCCAACTCCTTCCTAAAACCGCCTAAAAAGCTTATCCTAAGGAAGGAATCCAAATTTGAATCTAATTCCTTCCAAAAAAACACCTAAAGATAATCTCTTAGGGAAGGACTTTGAATTTGAGTCAAATTCCTTCCTTTTAAAACACATAACATGGAATTTAAATGTTTAAAACTAAAATTTGTCTTGATCCCTTGCTGGAATGTGTGCCTAAGTTCTTGGAAGTTGTTGGAATGCACCTAAGCTCTTGGAAGTTGCTGGGATGTATGCCTAATCCTCCTTGAACTTCTCCTTGGGTGTGTAACATGGAATGCCATGCAAGTTGACCATGCAATGGCTCAATGGACGTGTAAGACTAGTTGGATCTCTTCCGGATCGACTTTGATGAGTAATTCTTGCATCCTGGATGTTCACATCAGTTTCTTGGTTTTTTCTCTTTGCTTCCTCTCTCTCACAAAGTGAAAGAAGCCCTCGCCCGGCCACCGCCTCCGGCGATCTCCCCCGGTCCTCCTTGGGCTCACACGTCCACCTCGCCTAGCTCTGCCGAGGTTTGGTTTTTGTTTCTCCACTTTCTATTTGCATCAAGCTTGGTCGATGTTCCTCTATTTCTGTTTTATGTTCAATCAGCTTGCATCAAGCTTGGATCTCATGGTCAATCAGCTTCTCGTTTTATGTTGGAAACCACTGTGAATTCTTAAATGACATTTTTCTGAAATTTATAATTGGAGCATTTATCTATTTAATGAAATTGATGAACATAGAACATTGAAATTGATGAAGTGAAAAATCATTAATTGTTTTGAACATTTGAAATCATTAATCATTTTTGGCAACACCTTTGCCTCAGTGCAGAAATTGTTTTGGAAGGTTCATTATGTTATCTTAAGCCTGTACAACTACAAACTACAATGTAAATGGCACAATTTAAGCAACACATGCTTCGGATCATCAAATATCCCTTGTTCTCGTGTAGGTAACATAAAGATATGAGTTACAATTCTCTTAGAAGAATTAGATGATGAACAACTTTTAGAACAAGAACCATAAACTTTAGAAGTTATAAGACCAGCCAACCTAGAATGTATAAGTTTTCTAGTCAAAGCTCGGAAGAAAAGAACTAAAGAAGAATTAGAAAAAATAATTCGATATAGCAAGAGAAACTCAAGTTTTAGGAGAAAATCCAATCAAGTATTGGGATAGGAATAAATACTTAGCATAGAAGTCATTATTCCGTTTAATAATCAATACAAGATAAACTAAGTATAATAATTAGGATACAAAAGAGTTTTAAGTTCAGATAGAAGAGTTACTTAAATTAGGAGTTATAAGAAAAAGTAACAGTCCACATAAAAGTGCAACATTCATGGTTAGAAACCATGCAAAAATAGTTAGAAATAAAGCCATAATGGTAATTAATTATAATAGATTAAATGAGTGTGTTTTTGGTCCGTGGACAATTTGATTTTTTGTTGTGATTATTTTTGTTGTAATCTTGATGCTATGGGTTTCTAATGTTTGTAGCCTTAGTCCATGAAAATCTTAACTGAAACACACTTGTAAATTTCCAAAGCATATATGAAAACAACTAACAAGAAATATCGTTCATTTTCTTTCATTTGTCCAACTCAATTGTTTTCTTTTCTTTCTTTCTTTCTTTCTTTTTCTTTGAGGAAAACTAACTCAATTGTTTTCACCAATTAAACATATAGTATAGACATTGTCAATGTTGTGTTGTATTTTTTTTTTTTTTTTTTTTGGGAAACTGTTTGAAGTCTTAATCATTCTTATAGATGTCTTCATTGGAAAAGCAAAAGAGGTAGAGTCTCGGTTTTAGTCAAAAAGAAACTGAAACTACTGAAACACAAGAGACAACTGAGGAAGAAGGAAAAGGTACTAAGAAAAGCAAGAAAGCCCGACAAGTAAGCCCGGTTTGGCAGCATTTCACAAGGGACGAAAAAACCAAAAGGGCTACTTGTAAGCATTGTGGTGTCACTTATGCTGTTGATTCGAAAAAGAATGGCATGTCTACAATGAAAAGTTATATTAGAAAGTTGCTTGATGAATCCGGAGAGTGAACACAAACAAAAGACCATCCAATTTAATAGGAGGATCGGCGCACATGAGGAGAACACTGCTACTAGTACTATGACACTAAGAGCTTGGTCCAAGGAGGGTTATAAGAGAGTTGTTTCGGAGTATATCGTATTGGATGAGTTACCGTTCTGACACGTGGAAGGTAAAGGGTTTAAGTGCTATTCGGTGACTTGAATCCTAGAATGTTTGACATTTCAAGGATAACAATTGCGAGGGTGTTTATCAAATGTTTTAGAGGAGAAGAAGAAGTTGAATAAGGTTTTAGGAAAGCAACGGGTATGTTTGACAACTAATACTTGGACATCAATTTAGAACATCAATTATATGTGTTTGATCGCACATTGGATTGATGAAGATTGGAATATGCAAAAAATTGATCATTAATTTCATCCAAGTTCCGAATCATAAAGGAGAAATAGTTGCATAGGAGATTTTGGTTTGCCTTAATGATTAGGGCATAACTACGTTGTTCACAGTTACAGTGGACAACGCATCATCCAATGATGTGGCTATAGACAGGTTGAAGAGAAAAGCCAAAGATATTCCTAATTTTCCCGTCTTAGATGGCCAGGCGATACATATACGGTATGTCTGTCACATTCTAAACTTGATTGTTAATGACGGGTTCATATTCTATTGCAAGCATCCACAATGCAGTTAGGTATGTGAGGTCCTCACCTCAACGCCTCAAGAAGTTTAAGGAGTGCATGAAGGAAGAAAACATCAACTTAACTGCCCTATTGTGTTTGGATGTGAAGACAAGGTGGAACTCTACCTACCTATGTTGGAGACTTCTTTCAAGTTTCTCCTCGTTTTTTAGAGGTTGCTTTTGGATCAAAACTATTGTGCTTACTTTGATAAAGTTATAAAAGAAAAAAAGATGGAGGGTCCACCAAATGAGACAGATTGGGACAATGCAAGGGTTTTTTTTAAGGTTCTTAGGCAAGTTTTACACTTTGACGAAGAAGTTTAGTGGTTCATATTATGTCACTTCAAACTTCTATTTCAAAGATATTTGTGCTGTCAAACGAGAGTTGATTAAGTTAGAAGAGTGTGATGATCCTCTGTTGAATAAAATGGCAATGATGATGAATAAGAAATTTGATAAGTATTGGGGAAATGTCGAGAAATGAATCACATGATGTTTCTTGACTTGGTTCTTGATCCAAGATATAAATTGGATTATCTTGCTCTTGCCTTCAAGTGTATCTATGATGATTCGACATCTGACACGTTGTTAAAAAGGATTGAGGACATATTGCGTAGATTGTATAAGGAATATCATGATCAGGCTCCTCCTCCACCTTTGGCTCCTCGTCGTCCCCCCCTATTTCTACAGTTAAACAACCGCAATTATCACAGTTGGTCAAACTCACTCAGTAGAAACTTATTCTGGTTGTAATTCAAGTGTTCAACAATTACGGCATCTAGTGAATCTACCTCAATGCCGGTTATTGATGATGAGATAGATGCCATGTTTGGAAAGCAAAAGATGAGTAGGGATGGTGTAAATGTGCTAAAGAATGATGTGGATAAGTATTTATATGAGCAATATGAAGAGCTAGTGGATGACAGTTTTGACATCCTTGGTTAGTGGAAAGTCAATGCTCCTAGGTATAAGGTCTTGTCCCAAATTGCTAGAGATGTGCTTGTAGTTCTGATTTCGACAGTTGCATCTGAATCAACCTTTTCAACCGGGTCGTCAGATTCTTGATCCTTTTAGGAGTTCATTGGCTCCTAGGATGGTGGAAGCACTTATTTGCTTGAAAAATTGGTTGAATGCGAAAAGATGAAGAATATGAACCCGTGGTTCTTAGGCAATATATGGATGAGGTTGAATCTTTTCGAGATTGTTATCATGCTGTCTCAGATAATACTAATCATGATTGTATATTAATTTATAATTTTCATGTATTATGTAAATTAATTTATAATTTTCTTGTAGATGATAGTGCTGGAACTTTAAACGGGCCGCCTGCGACCGCCCGAAAAGCCTGAGGATTTGCCCGAGCCCGAGCCCGACCCGGCTGAGATTTTCAGGCTGCTCGCCCGAGCCCGAATTTCACTTTGAACGGGCTGCGGGCTTGTATTCGGCGGCCCGAGCCCGCCCGAATTGCCTGAATTTTTTAAACTTTTTTTAATATTAAGTTATTTATATATATATATATTACAATTTATATACATTATATTTATATATATATATATTACAATTTGAAATGAACACACGAACTATATTAAAAATTATTTCTTTATTAATTTTTAAATTTGTAATTTATAATTGTCTCGTTAAAAACCTTACCAAGAAAAACTCAATTGGGATAAAAACTTGGCAAGGAAAAAAGAGTGCAATCATTTTGTGACAAATTACAAATTGTACAAACTTACATTGTTTATTAAATTACAAATACAATGTAAAAAGTAAATACATATTTACAAAATACAAAATACAAATTTACAATTTAATTTGAAGCTGAGGGATCGTCTTCAAAATTAAATGTTAATCGATTAAATTCATCAATCCATTCTTGGCTTGCTGGTGAAATTGTATCTTGTAGACGTTTATCGGCCCGATCCCAATCCTTAATGCAAACCAAGGCTTCAACAATATCCCTTTGCAATGCATTCCGGCGTTCCTCAAGTATTCTTCATGTCGTACTGAAGGCTTGTTCGGATGAAACAAAGGGAGACTGGATCGAAAATATATCCATTGCCAATCGAAAGTTAAGATTGGCCAAGTTAATGCCTCGTGCCTCTACCATTGAACTAAGTCAAACGATTCCGCCGCCTTTGCGCCGACTACTAAGCCTTCACCGAGGTACGCCATAAGCTCGCTGAAGCTGCCGCCGCCACTACCACTTGTTGATGAAGATCCACTTCCACTCACAACTTCTGTTTGAGTTGTCTTCTTCTTCTTCTTTAACCCAAAAACATTCAAGAATGAATGCGGGTTTTCATCCTGTTGTTGCAGTTTTTGTACTCTAGAGTTTGTGCTTCTAAACCTAATCTCATATTTACTATAGATCTCATATATTTTTGCCTTTATTATTGAAAATTGGTCTGTACAAGTGATGCCTAAAAATTCACTTAAGTTTTCTAAACCACTTTCTAATCCGTCTAATTTTAATCTAGGATAAAAAATTGTACCTAAACCATATAACAAAGGCAACTTAGACCAATATTTTTTAAATATTTTTTCCATAGAATGAACAAGAACTTCTAAGATTGGGTCCTCCCTATATTTGTGAAATAAAATACTAATTCTTAAAAATTCTCCTAAAGCTAAAGGTGATGTTGGGTAGTATGTTCCACTAAGTTTTAGAGTAACTTTATGAAACCTACCTAAAAATTGATACAAAACTTTAGCAATTTGCCAATCAAATTCATCTATATGTCCTACTCCTAATTTTGTACACATATAGTTTGTTATAGCATCCTTATAAGGGATGTATTGTTGAAGCATAATATAAGTTGAGTTCCATCTTATAGGCATATCTAACGCTAATGCTCTAGGAGGTATATTTAATGCTTGTAAGAACCTAAACCAATCTTCTTGTCTTTGGTTACTACGTTGAATCCATGCAAGACTATCTCTAATTCTTTTAATGTGATTACCCAGTTCTTTTAAACCAGATTTAACTATTAAATTGATTACATGACATGCACAATGTTAGTGGAAAATAGTACCGTCACCGAATAGACTTAAATCATTTTCAAAGAATTCTATTGCTTTTGTATTGGCACAAGCATTATCTAATATTATAGCCATTACTTTATCTCTTAATCTAAATTCATCAATTACATTTAAAATTGTGTTATATATTAAATTAAGCTATGTGATCCTAGAACACATTTAAAACCTAATATTCTCTTATCTAAATCAAATCCTTTAAAGTAATGTCCATTATAGCTAAATAATCTTTATTGGCAATGGCGGACCAAATATCTCGGCCGTTAACGCAATGCACCCGCTAGTCGAGTATAAAAAAGGTTTATTAATGCATCTTTTTCTTTTTGAAATAATTTTAATAAATCTTTCCTAAGAGTAGTTTTTGAAGTGAGCTGTGCATTAGGATTGTGTACAACCTTAAGATATCATTGCCAATTAGGATGCTCTACAAAACTAAGTGGTTGATCTAAAGTAGCTATTATTCGTGCAACTTCGATATGATCTACTCATGGATCGTATTTCCAAGTAGTTAGACCATCGGTTGCGTGATCAAAAGATAATTGTGTTTGGCGTAGTTTGGGTCCGCTGGATTGGCTAAGCTTTTGAAGACACTTTTCGGAGTGTCTCAAGTGTGTGGTGTCGTGAATAGTGTCGCCTTGTAATTTATATAAACAATATTTACACCG
>JABXEQ010000036.1:0-30343 GCA_012066045.3 Morus alba | reverse complement strand
TTTAACCTCCAAAGAGCTCAAAAGAGCATCGATTTGGTATATTATAGACCCAGCAACGATTTCTGGATCAAGAGTTATGGCCGTATTCAGTCACAGTTTTTCATTTTTTTTTTCCCTCCAAATCTGATGAAAACAAGTGAATTTTGTCCTAAAAAATTGAGTTGGCAGATTTTGCCCCGTCATATTTGTAGAGCTCGAAAAGAGCATCGATTTGGTATATTATAGGCCCAGGGCAACGATTTCTGGATCAAGAGTTATGGCCGTATTCAGTCACAATTTTTGAATTTTTTAACCTCCAAATCTGATGAAAACAAGTGAATTATAGACTAAAAAATTAAGTTGGCAGATTTTGCCCCACCACAATTGTAGAGCTCGAAAAGAGCATCGATTTGGTATATTATAGGCCCAGCAACGATTTCTGGATCAAGAGTTATGGCCATATTCAATCAATCACAATTTTTTTTTTTTTTTTTTTTCCTCCTCCAAATCTGATGAAAACAAGTGAATTTTGGCCTAAAAAATTGAGTTGGCAGATTTCGTCCCGCCATATTTTTTGTAGAGCTCGAAAAGAGCTTCGATTTGGTATATTATAGGCCCAGCAACGATTTCTGGATCAAGAGTTATGGCCGTATTCAATCACAATTTTTTGTTTTTTTTCCCTCCAAATCATGATGAAAACAAGTGAATTTTGGACTAAAAAATTGGGGTTGGCAGATTTCGCCCCACCATATTTGTAGAGCTCGAAAAGAGCTTCGATTTGGTATATTATAGGCCCAGCAACGATTTCTCATCAAGAGTTATGGCCATATTCAGTCATAGAGTTTTTTTTTTTTTTTTTTCCCTCCAAATCTGATGAAAACAAGTGAATTTTGGCCTAAAAAATTGAGTTGGCAGATTTCCCCCCCATATTTTGTAGAGCTCGAAAAGAGCTTCGATTTGGTATATTATAGGCCCAGCAACGATTTCTGGATCAAGAGTTATGGCCAGATTCAATCACAATTTTTTTTTTTTTTTTCCAAATTCAAAAAAAATTTTTTTCCTCCAAATCTGAAAAAACAAGTGAATTTTGGACTAAAAAATTGAGTTGGCAGATTTTGCCCCACCATATTTTTAGAGAGCTCGAAAAGAGCATCGATTTGGTATATTATAGGCCCAGCAACGATTTCTGGATCAAGAGTTATGGCCAGATTCAATCACAATTTTTTTTTTTTTTTTTTTTCTCCAAATCATGAAAACAAGTGAATTTTAGACTAAAAATTGAGTTGGCAGCATTTTGCCCCCACCATATTTGTAGAGAGCTCGAAAAGAGCATCGATTTGGTATATTATAGGCCCAAAGAACGATTTCAAGAGTTATGATCAAGAGTTATGGCCAGATTCAAAAAATTGACAATTTTTCAATTTTTTTCCCTCCAAATCTGATGAAAACAAGTGAATTTTGGCCTAAAAAATTGAGTTGGCAGATTTCGTCCCACCATATTTGTAGAGCTCGAAAAGAGCATCGATTTGGTATATTATAGGCCCAGCAACGATTTCTGGATCAAGAGTTATGGCCGTATTCAGTCACAGTTTTTCGTTTTTTTTCCCTCCAAATCTGATGAAAACAAGTGAATTTTGGCCTAAAAAATTGAGTTGGCAGATTTTGCCCCACCATATTTGTAGAGCTCGAAAAGAGCTTCGATTTGGTATATTATAGGCCCAAGAACGATTTCTGGATCAAGAGTTATGGCCGTATTCAATCACAAATTTTTTTTTTTTTTTTTTTTTTCCTCCAAAATGAAAAACAAGTGAATTTTTTAGACTAAAAAATTGGGTTGGCAGATTTTGCCCCACCATATTTGTAGAGCTCGAAAAGAGCATCGATTTGGTATATTATAGGCCCAAAAATTTCTCTATCAAGAGTTATGGTCGATTCAAGATTCAATTCAATTTTTTTTTTTTTTTTTTTCCTCCAAATCTGATGAAAAAACAAGTGAATTTTTGACTAAAAAATTGAGTTTGCAGATTTCTTCCCCATTTTTTTGTAGAGCTCGAAAAAAGAGCATCGATTTGGTATATTATAGGCCCAGCAACGATTTCTGGATCAAGAGTTATGGCCGTATTCAGTCACAGTTTTTCATTTTTTTTCCCTCCAAATCTGATGAAAACAAGTGAATTTTGGCCTAAAAAATTGAGTTGGCAGATTTTGCCCCGTCATATTTGTAGAGCTCGAAAAGAGCATCGATTTGGTATATTATAGGCCCAGCAACGATTTCTGGATCAAGAGTTATGGCCGTATTCAGTCACAATTTTTCAATTTTTTTACCTCCAAATCTGATGAAAACAAGTGAATTTTAGACTAAAAAATTAAGTTGGCAGATTTTGCCCCACCATATTTGTAGAGCTCGAAAAGAGCATCGATTTGGTATATTATAGGCCCAGCAACGATTTCTGGATCAAGAGTTATGGCCGTATTCAGTCACAGTTTTTCATTTTTTTTTTCCCAAACCGATGAAAACAAGTGAATTTTTGGCCTAAAAAATTGAGTTGGCAGATTTTTTTCCCCCCATATTTTGTAGAGCTCAAAAAGAGCATCGATTTGGTATATTATAGGCCCAGCAACGATTTCTGGATCAAGAGTTATGGCCGTATTCAATCACAATTTTTTTTTTTTTTTTTCCCTCCAAATCTGATGAAAACAAGTGAATTTTGGACTAAAAAATTGAGTTGGCGCATTTTTTTTCCATATTTTGTAGAGCTCGAAAGAGCATCGATTTGGTATATTATAGGCCCAAAGAACGATTTCTCGATCAAGAGTTATGGCCAGATTCAATCACAATTTTTTTTTTTTTTTTTTTTCTCCAAATCTGATGAAAACAAGTGAATTTTAGACTAAAAAATTAGGGTTGGCGATTTCGCCCCACCACAATTTTTTTGTTGTGTAGAGCTCAAAAAGAGCATCGATTTGGTATATTATAGGCCCAACGCAACGATTTCTGGATCAAGAGTTATGGCCAGATTCATTCATTCAATCAATTTTTTTTTTTTTCTGATGAAAACAAGTGAATTTTGATTTTTTTTTTTTTTCTCCAAATCTGATGAAAACAAGTGAATTTTGTCCTAAAAAATTGAGTTGGCAAATTTTTTTGCCCCATTTTTTTGTAGAGCTCGAAAAGAGCATCGATTTGGTATATTATAGGCCCAAAGAAACGATTTCGGATCAAGAGTTATGGCAGATTCAATCACAATTTTTTTTTTTTTTTTTTCCTCCAAATCTGATGAAAACAAGTGAATTTTTGACTAAAAAATTGAGTTGGCAGATTTTTCCCCCACCATATTTGTAGAGCTCAAAAGAGCATCGATTTGGTATATATATAGGCCCAAAGAAACGATTTCTTCGATCAAGAGTTATGGCCGTATTCAACACAATTTTTTTTTTTTTTCCCAAATCGATGAAAAACAAGTGAATTTTGGCCTAAAAAATTGGGTTGGCAGATTTTGCCCATATTTGTAGAGCTCGAAAAGAGCTTCGATTTGGTATATTATAGGCCCAGCAACGATTTCTGGATCAAGAGTTATGGCCGTATTCAATCACAGTTTTTCATTTTTTTTCCTCCAAATCTGATGAAAACAAGTGAATTTTTGCCTAAAAAATTGAGTTGGCAGATTTCGCCCCGCCATATTTGTAGAGCTCGAAAAGAGCTTCGATTTGGTATATTATAGGCCCAGCAACGATTTCTGGATCAAGAGTTATGGTCGGATTCAATCAATAGTTTTTTTTTTTTTTTTTCCCTCCAAATCTGATGAAAACAAGTGAATTTTGGCCTAAAAAATTGAGTTGGCAGATTTTGCCCCGTGATATTTGTAGAGCTCGAAAAGAGCATCGATTTGGTATATTATAGGCCCAACGCAACGATTTCTGATCAAGAGTTATGGCCAGATTCAATCACAATTTTTTCAATTTTTTTTTTCCAAATCTGATGAAAAAAAAGTGAATTTTTTGCTGACTAAAAAATTGAAGTTGGCAATTATTTTTTGCCCCCACCATATTTTAGAGAGCTCGAAAAAAGAGCATCGATTTGGTATATTATAGGCCCAAAGAACGATTTCTGATCAAGAGTTATGGTCAGATTCAATCACAATTTTTTTTTTTTTTTCCTCCAAAATGATGAAAAAACAAGTGAATTTTGGACTAAAAAAAAATGAGTTGGCAGATTTTTTTTTGTAGAGCTTCCATTTTTTTGTAGAGCTCGAAAAGAGCATCGATTTGGTATATTATAGGCCCAAAGAACGATTTCTGGATCAAGAGTTATGGCCAGATTCAATCACAATTTTTTTTTTTTTTTTTCCAAAAATCTGATGAAAAAACAAGTGAATTTTGGACTAAAAAATTGAGTTGGCGATTTTGCCCCCACCATTTTTGTAGAGCTCGAAAAGAGCTTCGATTTGGTATATTATAGGCCCAGCAACGATTTCTGGATCAAGAGTTATGGCCGTATTCAATCACAATTTTTCAATTTTTTAACATCCAAATCTGATGAAAACAAGTGAATTATAGACTAAAAAATTAAGTTGGCAGATTTCGCCCCACCATATTTGTAGAGCTAGAAAAGAGCATCGATTTGGTATATTATAGGCCCAGCAACGATTTCTGGATCAAGAGTTATGGCCGTATTCAGTCACAGTTTTTCGTTTTTTTTCCCTCCAAATCTGATGAAAACAAGTGAATTTTGTCCTAAAAAATTGAGTTGGCAGATTTCGCCCACCATATTTGTAGAGCTCGAAAAGAGCATCGATTTGGTATATTATAGGCCCAGCAACGATTTCTGGATCAAGAGTTATGGCCGTATTCAGTCACAGTTTTTCGCATTTTTTTTTTCCCTCCAAATCTGATGAAAACAAGTGAATTTTGGCCTAAAAAATTGAGTTGGCAGATTTTTCGCCCATATTTGTAGAGCTCGAAAAGAGCATCGATTTGGTATATTATAGGCCCAGCAACGATTTCTGGATCAAGAGTTATGGCCAGATTCAATCAATTTTTTTTTTTTTTTTTTTTTTCTCCAAATCTGATGAAAACAAGTGAATTATAGACTAAAAAATTAAGTTGGCAGATTTCGCCCCACCATATTTGTAGAGCTAGAAAAGAGCATCGATTTGGTATATTATAGGCCCAGCAACGATTTCTGGATCAAGAGTTATGGCCATATTCAGGCACAGTTTTTCATTTTTTTTTCCCTCCGAATTTGATGAAAACAAGTGAATTTTAGACTAAAAAATTGGAGTTGGCAGATTTTTTTCATTTTTTTTGTAGAGCTCGAAAAGAGCTTCGATTTGGGATACTATAGGCCGAGCAACGATTTCTGGATCAAGAGTTATTACCGTATTCAGTCACAATTTTTCGTTTTTTTTTCCCTCCAAATCTGATGAAAACAAGTGAATTTTTTCCTAAAAAATTGAGTTGGCAGATTTCGCCCCACCATATTTTTTAGAGCTCGAAAAGAGCATCGATTTGGTATATTATAGGCCCAGCAACGATTTCTGGATCAAGAGTTATGGCCGTATTCAGTCACAGTTTTTCGTTTTTTTTCCCTCCAAATCTGATGAAAACAAGTGAATTTTGGCCTAAAAAATTGGGTTGGCAGATTTTGCCCCGTCATATTTGTAGAGCTCGAAAAGAGCATCGATTTGGTATATTATAGGCCCAGCAACGATTTCTGGATCAAGAGTTATGGCCATATTCAAAACAAATTTTTTTTTTTTTTTTTTTCCAAATCTGATGAAAACAAGTGAATTTTGGCCTAAAAAATTGAGTTGGCGATTTTTGCCCCATTTTTTTTTTTAGAGCTCGAAAAGAGCATCGATTTGGTATATTATAGGCCCAAAGAACGATTTCTTTCATCAAGAGTTATGGGCCAGATTCAAATCAAGAGTTATGGCTTTTTTTTTTTTTTTTTCCAAATCTGATGAAAACAAGTGAATTTTAGACTAAAAAATTGAGTTGGCAGATTTTGCCCCACCATATTTGTAGAGCTCGAAAAGAGCATCGATTTGGTATATTATAGGCCCAGCAACGATTTCTGGATCAAGAGTTATGGCCGTATTCAGTCACAATTTTTTTTTTTTTTTTCCCAAATGATGAAAAAAAAGTGAATTTTGTCCTAAAAAATTGAGTTGGCAGATTTCGCCCCACCATATTTTTTGTAGAGCTCGAAAAGAGCATCGATTTGGTATATTATAGGCCCAGCAACGATTTCTGATCAAGAGTTATGGCCAGATTCAATCACAATTTTTTCATTTTTTTTTCCAAATCTGATGAAAACAAGTGAATTTTGACCTAAAAAAATTGAGTTGGCAGATTTTTTTCCCCATTTTTTAGAGAGCTCGAAAAGAGAGCTTCGATTTGGTATATTATAGGCCCAAAGAACGATTTCTCGATCAAGAGTTATGGCCAGATTCAATTCAATCACAATTTTTTTTTTTTTTTTTTTTCCAAATCTGATGAAAACAAGTGAATTTTTTTTTTGACTAAAAAAATTGGTTTGGCATTTTTTTTTTGCCACCATATTTGTAGAGCTCGAAAAGAGCATCGATTTGGTATATTATAGGCCCAAAGAACGATTTCTTTCTGATCAAGAGTTATGGCCAGATTCAATCACAATTTTTTTTTTTTTTTCCCCAAATCTGATGAAAAAACAAGTGAATTTTGGACTAAAAAATTGAGTTGGCAGATTTTGCCCCCACCATATTTTTAGAGCTCTCTAAAAGAGCATCGATTTGGTATATTATAGGCCCAAAGAACGATTTCTCGATCAAGAGTTATGGCCAGATTCAATCACAATTTTTTTTTTTTTTTTTCCAAATCTGATGAAAACAAGTGAATTTTTGGACTAAAAATTGAGTTGGCAGATTTTGCCCCACCATTTTTGTAGAGCTCTCGAAAAGAGCATCGATTTGGTATATTATAGGCCCAAAGAACGATTTCTTTCTGGATCAAGAGTTATGGTCAGATTCAATCACAATTTTTTTTTTTTTTTTTTCCTCCAAATCTGATGAAAACAAGTGAATTTTTTACCTAAAAAAAAACAAGTTGGCATTTTTTTGCCCCCATATTTGTAGAGCTCGAAAAGAGCATCGATTTGGTATATTATAGGCCCAAAGAACGATTTCTCGATCAAGAGTTATGGCCAGATTCAATCAATTTTTTTTTTTTTTTTTTTTTTCCAAATCTGAATGAAAACAAGTGAATTTTGGACTAAAAATTGAGTTGGCAGATTTTTTTCCATATATTTTGTAGAGCTCGAAAAGAGCATCGATTTGGTATATTATAGGCCCAAAGAACGATTTCTCCAATCAAGAAGTTATATGGTTATATTCAAAATTCTTTTTTTTTTTTTTTTTTTTCCAAAAATCTGATGAAAAAAAAGAATTTTTGGCCTAAAAAATTGAGTTGGCAGATTTTTTTTTTTTTCCCCAACCATATTTGTAGAGCTCGAAAAAAAAGCATCGATTTGGTATATTATAGGCCCAAAGAACGATTTCTTATATCAAGAGTTATGGGATCAAGATTTATGGTTCAATTTTTTTTTTTTTTTTTCCTCCAAATCAATGAAAAACAAGTGAATTTTGTCCTAAAAATTGAGTTGGCATTTTTTTGCCCATCATTTTTGTAGAGCTCGAAAAGAGCATCGATTTGGTATATTATAGGCCCAAAGAACGATTTCTCGATCAAGAGTTATGGCCAGATTCAATCACACAATTTTTTTTTTTTTTTTCCTCCAAATCTGATGAAAACAAGTGAATTTTGGACTAAAAAATTGAGTTGGCAGATTTTTCCCCCATTATTTTTTTGTAGAGCTCTAAAAGAGCATCGATTTGGTATATTATAGGCCCAAAGAACGATTTCTTCGATCAAGAGTTATGGCCAGATTCAATCACAATTTTTTTTTTTTTTTTTTTTTTCTCCAAATGATGAAAAACAAGTGAATTTTTGGACTAAAAAATTGAGTTGGCAGATTTTGCCCCCATATTTTTGTAGAGCTCAAAAGAGCATCGATTTGGTATATTATAGGCCCAAAGAACGATTTCTCGATCAAGAGTTATTATAGGCCCAAGAACGATTTCGGATCAAGAGTTATTTTTTTTCAATTTTTTTTTTTTTTTCCAAATCTGATGAAAACAAGTGAATTTTGGACTAAAAAATTGAGTTGGCGATTTTTGCCCCACCATATTTTTAGAGCTCAAAAAAGAGCATCGATTTGGTATATTATAGGCCCAAAGAACGATTTCTGGATCAAGAGTTATGGCCAGATTCAATCACAATTTTTTTTTTTTTTTTCCCTCCAAATCTGATGAAAAACAAGTGAATTTTGGACTAAAAAATGAGTTTGCAGATTTCCCCCCATATTTTTAGAGCTCTCGAAAAGCATCGATTTGGTATATTATAGGCCCAAAGAACGATTTCTGATCAAGAGTTATGGTCAGATTCAATCACAATTTTTTTTTTTTTTTTCCAAATCTGATGAAAACAAGTGAATTTTAGACTAAAAAAATGAGTTGGCAAGTGATTTTGCCCCCATTTGGCAGATTTTAGAGAGCTCGAAAAAGAGCATCGATTTGGTATATTATATAGGCCCAAAGAACGATTTCTGATCAAGAGTTATGGCCAGATTCAAATCACAATTTTTTTTTTTTTTTTTCCCTCCAAATCGATGAAAACAAGTGAATTTTGGCCTAAAAAATTGAGTTGGCGATTTTGCCCCACCATATTTTTAGAGAGCTCGAAAAGAGCATCGATTTGGTATATTATAGGCCCAAAGAACGATTTCTCGATCAAGAGTTATGGCCAGATTCAATCACAATTTTTTTTTT
Source organism: Morus alba (assembly GCA_012066045.3). Classification (NCBI taxonomy): domain Eukaryota; kingdom Viridiplantae; phylum Streptophyta; class Magnoliopsida; order Rosales; family Moraceae; genus Morus; species Morus alba. The sequence continues at coordinate 21,497 of JABXEQ010000036.1, read as the reverse complement.
TTTTTTTTTTTTCCAAATGATGAAAACAAGTGAATTTTGGACTAAAAAATTTATGGTTTTTTTTTTCACCATTTTTTGTAGAGCTTTTGAAAAGAGCATCGATTTGGTATATTATAGGCCCAAAAACGATTTTGGTATATTATCAAGAGTTATGGCCGATCAAGAGTTATGGCCATTCATTCAAAATTTTTTTTTTTTTTTTTTCTCCAAATCTGATGAAAACAAGTGAATTTTTGGACTAAAAAATTGAGTTGGCAGATTTTTCCCCCACCATATTTGTAGAGAGCTCGAAAAGAGCATCGATTTGGTATATTATAGGCCCAAAGAAAGAACGATTCTCAAGAGTTAATGGCCAGATTCAAATCAATTTTTTTTTTTTTTTCCTCCAAATCGATGAAAAAAACAAGTGAATTTTTGACTAAAAAAAAAAGGTTGGCAGATTTTTCCCCACCATTTTTGTAGAGCTCGAAAAGAGCATCGATTTGGTATATTATAGGCCCAAAGAACGATTTCTCGATCAAGAGTTATGGCCAGATTCAATCACAATTTTTTTTTTTTTTTTTCCAAATCTGATGAAAAACAAGTGAATTTTGGACTAAAAAATGAGTTGGCAAAATTTTTTTCCCCCATTTTTTAGAGCTCGAAAAGAGCATCGATTTGGTATATTATAGGCCCAAAGAACGATTTCTTTCGATCAAGAGTTATGGCAGATTCAATCACAATTTTTTTTTTTTTTTTTTTTTCCAAATCTGATGAAAAACAAGTGAATTTTGGACTAAAAAATTGAGTTGGCAGATTTTTTGCCCACCATATTTGTAGAGCTCGAAAAGAGCATCGATTTGGTATATTATAGGCCCAAAGAACGATTTCGGATCAAGAGTTATGGCCAGATTCAATCACAATTTTTTTTTTTTTTTTCCCCCAAATGATGAAAAAACAGTGAATTTTGGACTAAAAAATTGAGTTGGCAGATTTTTCCCCACCATTTTTAGAGAGCTCGAAAAGAGCATCGATTTGGTATATTATAGGCCCAAAGAACGATTTCTCGATCAAGAGTTATGGCCAGATTCAATCACAATTTTTTTTTTTTTTTTCCAAATCTGATGAAAAACAAGTGAATTTTGACTAAAAAATTGGGTTGCGATTTTGCCCCCATTTTTTTAGTAGAGCTCGAAAAGAGCATCGATTTGGTATATTATAGGCCCAAAGAACGATTTCTCGGATCAAGAGTTATGGCCAGATTCAAAATCACAATTTTTTTTTTTTTTTTTTTTCCAAAATCTGATGAAAACAAGTGAATTTTGACCTAAAAAATTGAGTTGGCAAATTTTTGCCCAAATTTTTTTGTAGAGCTCAAAAGAGCATCGATTTGGTATATTTGGTATATTATAGGCCCAAAGAACGATTTTTGATCAAGAGTTATGGTCAGATTCAATTTTCAATTTTTTTTTTTTTTTTTTTTCCAAATCAAATGAAAACAAGTGAATTTTAGACTAAAAATTGAGGGTTGGCGATTTTTGCCCCCACCATATTTGTAGAGCTCGAAAAGAGCATCGATTTGGTATATTATAGGCCCAAAGAACGATTTCTCGGATCAAGAGTTATGGCCAGATTCAATCACAATTTTTTTCATTTTTTTTCCTCCAAATCTGATGAAAAAAAAGTGAATTTTTTTTCCTAAAAAATTGAGTTGGCAGATTTTTTTCCCCATATTTTTAGAGCTCGAAAAAAGCATCGATTTGGTATATTATAGGCCCAAAGAACGATTTCGGATCAAGAGTTATGGCCAGATTTCAATCACAATTTTTTTTTTTTTTTTTTTCCTCCAAATCTGATGAAAAAAAGTGAATTTTGGACTAAAAAAAAATTGTGGCAGATTTTGCCCCCCATATTTTAGAGCTCTCAAAAGAGCATCGATTTGGTATATTATAGGCCCAAAGAACGATTTCGGATCAAGAGTTATGGCCAGATTCAATCACAATTTTTTTTTTTTTTCCTCCAAATCATGAAAAACAAGTGAATTTTTGGACTAAAAATTGAGGTTGGCAGATTTTTTTTGCCATATATTTTTTGTAGAGCTCGAAAAGAGCATCGATTTGGTATATTATAGGCCCAAAGAACGATTTCTCGGATCAAGAGTTATGGCCAGATTCAATCACAATTTTTTTTTTTTTTTTTCCTCCAAATCAATGAAAAAAACAAGTGAATTTTTGACTAAAAAAATTGTTGGCAGATTTTGCCCCACCATTTTGTAGAGCTCTCGAAAAGAGCATCGATTTGGTATATTATAGGCCCAAAGAACGATTTCTTTTCGATCAAGAGTTATGGTCAGATTCAATCACAATTTTTTTTTTTTTTTTTTTTTTTCTCCAAATCTGATGAAAACAAGTGAATTTTAGACTAAAAAATTGAGGTTGGCGATTTTTATTTCCCCATTTTTGTAGAGCTCTCGAAAAGAGCATCGATTTGGTATATTATAGGCCCAAAGAACGATTTCTGGATCAAGAGTTATGGCCAGATTTCAATCACAATTTTTTTTTTTTTTTTTCCCAAATCATGAAAACAAGTGAATTTTGGACTAAAAAAAAAAAAAGTTGGCATTTTTTTTTTTTCCACCATATTTTTGTAGAGCTCGAAAAAAAAGCATCGATTTGGTATATTATAGGCCCAAAGAACGATTTCTTTTATCAAGAGTTATGGCCGTCATTCAATCACAATTTTTTTTTTTTTTTTTTTTTTCCAAATCAAAATGAAAACAAACAAGAATTTTGGACTAAAAAAAATTGAGTTGGCAGATTTTTTCCCATATTTTTGTAGAGAGCTCGAAAAGAGCATCGATTTGGTATATTATAGGCCCAAAGAACGATTTCTCGGATCAAGAGTTATGGCCAGATTCAATCACAATTTTTTTTTTTTTTTTTTTCCAAATCATGAAAACAAGTGAATTTTAGACTAAAAAATTGAGTTGCAGATTTCCCCCCCACCATTTTGTAGAGCTCTCGAAAGAGCATCGATTTGGTATATTATAGGCCCAAAGAACGATTTCGGATCAAGAGTTATGGCCAGATTCAATCACAATTTTTTTTTTTTTTTTCCTCCAAATCTGAAAAACAAGTGAATTTTGGACTAAAAAATTGGGTTGGCAGATTTTGCCCCCTGATATTTTTAGAGCTCGAAAAGAGCATCGATTTGGTATATTATAGGCCCAAAGAACGATTTCTCGATCAAGAGTTATGGCCGTATTCAAATACAATTTTTTTTTTTTTTTCCTCCAAATCAATGAAAACAAGTGAATTTTGGACTAAAAAAAAAAAAAAATTTTTTTTTTTTTAATTTTTTTAGAGCTTTTTAAAGAGCATCGATTTGGTATATTATAGGCCCAAAGAAAACGATTTCTATCAAGAGTTATGATTTAGATTCAAGAGTTATGGGTATTCATCAATTTTTTTTTTTTTTTTTTTCTCCAAATCGATGAAAAAAAGTGAATTTTGGACTAAAAAATTGAGTTGGCGATTTTTCCCCCATTTTTGTAGAGCTCTCGAAAAGAGCATCGATTTGGTATATTATAGGCCCAAAGAACGATTTCGATCAAGAGTTATGGCCAGATTCAAATACAATTTTTTCATTTTTTTTTTTCCAAAATCATGAAAACAAGTGAATTTTGGACTAAAAAATTGAGTTGGCAGATTTTGGCCCCACCATTTTTGTAGAGAGCTCTCGAAAAGCTCGAGAGCATCGATTTGGTATATTATAGGCCCAAAGAACGATTTCTGGATCAAGAGTTATGGTCAGATTCAATCACAATTTTTTTCATTTTTTTTTTCCCAAATCTGATGAAAAAAACAGTGAATTTTTGGCCTAAAAATTGAGTTGGCAGATTTCGTCCCGCCATTTTTGTAGAGCTCGAAAAGAGCATCGATTTGGTATATTATAGGCCCAGCAACGATTTCTGGATCAAGAGTTATGGCCGTATTCAATCACAGTTTTTCGTTTTTTTTCCCTCCAAATCTGATGAAAACAAGTGAATTTTGGCCTAAAAAATTGAGTTGGCAGATTTCGCCCCGCCATTTTTGTAGAGCTCGAAAAGAGCTTCGATTTGGTATATTATAGGCCCAGCAACGATTTCTGGATCAAGAGTTATGGCCATTCAATTCAATTTTTCATTTTTTCCAAATTTTTTTTTTTTTTTTTCCCTCCAAATCTGATGAAAACAAGTGAATTTTGGCCTAAAAAATTGAGTTGGCAGATTTTTTTTCATTTTTTTTTTTTTTGTAGAGCTTTTAGAAAAAGAGCATCGATTTGGTATATTATAGGCCCAAAGAACGATTTCTATTATATCAAGAGTTATGGATCAAGAGTTATGGTCACAATTTTTTTTTTTTTTTTTTTTTTTTTTCCTCCAAATCTGATGAAAACAAGTGAATTTTTGGCCTAAAAAATGAGTTGGATTTTTTTTCCATATTTTTTGAGCTCGAAAAGAGCATCGATTTGGTATATTATAGGCCCAAAGAACGATTTCGATCAAGAGTTATGGCCAGATTCAATCACAATTTTTTTTCATTTTTTTTTCCAAATCTGATGAAAAAACAAGTGAATTTTGGACTAAAAAATTGAGTTGGCAGATTTTTTCCCCCATTTTTGTAGAGCTCTTAAAAGAGCAGAGCGATTTGGTATATTATAGGCCCAAAGAACGATTTCTCGATCAAGAGTTATGGCCAGATTCAAATCACAATTTTTTTTTTTTTTTTTTTTTCCAAATCAAATGAAAAAACAAGTGAATTTTTGACTAAAAAATTGAGTTGGCAGATTTTGCCCCACCATATTTGTAGAGCTCTAAAAAGAGCATCGATTTGGTATATATAGGCCCAATAATAGGCCCAAAGAACGATTCTCGATCAAGAGTTATGGCCAGATTCAATCACAATTTTTCATTTTTTTTTTTTTTTTTTCCAAATCTGATGAAAACAAGTGAATTTTGTCCTAAAAAATTGAGTTGGCAGATTTTTTTTCCCCATTTATTTGTAGAGCTCTCGAAAAGAGCATCGATTTGGTATATTATAGGCCCAAAGAAACGATTTCTGGATCAAGAGTTATGGCCAGATTCAATCACAATTTTTTTTTTTTTTTTTTTTTTCCCACCAAATCTGATGAAAACAAGTGAATTTTGGCCTAAAAAATTGAGTTGGCAGATTTTTCCCCACCATATTTGTTGAGCTCTCAAAAGAGCATCGATTTGGTATATTATAGGCCCAAAGAACGATTTCGATCAAGAGTTATGGTCAGATTCAAATACAATTTTTTTTTTTTTTTTTTTCCAAATCTGATGAAAAAACAAGTGAATTTTGACTAAAAAAATTGGTTTGCAGATTTTTTTTTCCCATATTTTTAGAGAGCTCGAAAAAGAGCATCGATTTGGTATATTATAGGCCCAAAGAAACGATTTCTCGGATCAAGAGTTATGGTCAGATTCAATCACAATTTTTTTTTTTTTTTCCAAATCTGATGAAAACAAGTGAATTTTTTTTTTTTTTTTTCTAAAAATTGAGTTGGCAGATTTTTTTTCCACCATATTTGTAGAGCTCGAAAAGAGCATCGATTTGGTATATTATAGGCCCAGCAACGATTTCTGGATCAAGAGTTATGGCCGTATTCAGTCACAGTTTTTCTTTTTTTTTTTCCCAAATCTGATGAAAACAAGTGAATTTTGGACCTAAAAAATTGAGTTGGCATTTTTTCCCCCATATTTTTGAGAGCTCGAAAAGAGCATCGATTTGGTATATTATAGGCCCAGCAACGATTTCTGGATCAAGAGTTATGGCCAGATTCAATCAATTTTTTTTTTTTTTTTTTCCAAATCTGATGAAAACAAGTGAATTTTGGACTAAAAAAAAGTTTGGCGATTTTCGCCCCACCATTTTTGTAGAGCTCGAAAAGAGAGCATCGATTTGGTATATTATAGGCCCAAAGAACGATTTCTCGATCAAGAGTTATGGCCAGATTCAATCATTTTTTTTTTTTTTTTTCCCTCCAAATCTGATGAAAACAAGTGAATTTTTAGACTAAAAAATTTTTGGCGATTTTTTTCCCCACCACATTTTGTAGAGCTCGAAAAAGAGCTTCGATTTGGTATATTATAGGCCCAAAGAACGATTTCTCGATCAAGAGTTATGGCCAGATTCAATCACAATTTTTTTTTTTTTTTCCTCCAAATCTGAAAAACAAGTGAATTTTTGGACTAAAAATTGAGGCAGATTTTTTTTTTCCATTTTTTAGAGCTCGAAAAAGAGCATCGATTTGGTATATTATAGGCCCAAAGAAACGATTTCTCGATCAAGAGTTATGGCCAGATTCAATCACAATTTTTTTTTTTTTTTTTCCCAAACTGATGAAAAACAAGTGAATTTTGGACTAAAAAATTGAGTTGGCGATTTTCGCCCCATTTTTTTTGTAGAGCTCGAAAAGCATCGATTTGGTATATTATAGGCCCAAAGAACGATTTCTTTGATCAAGAGTTATGGTCAGATTCAATCACAAATTTTTTTTTTTTTTTTCCTCCAAATCTGATGAAAACAAGTGAATTTTGACTAAAAAATTGGGGTTGCGATTTTTCCCCATATTTTTAGAGAGCTCGAAAAGAGCATCGATTTGGTATATTATAGGCCCAAAGAACGATTTCGATCAAGAGTTATGGCCAGATTCAAATCACAATTTTTTTTTTTTTTTTTTTTTTCCAAATCTGATGAAAAAACAAAGTGAATTTTGGACTAAAAAAATTGAGTTGGCATTTTGCCCCACCATATTTGTAGAGCTCGAAAAGAGCATCGATTTGGTATATTATAGGCCCAAAGAACGATTTCTCGATCAAGAGTTATGGTCAGATTCAATCACAATTTTTTTTTTTTTTTCTCCAAATCTGATGAAAACAAAGTGAATTTTGGACTAAAAAATGAATTTTGGCATTTTTTTTTCCCCATATTTTTTTGAGAGCTCGAAAAGAGCATCGATTTGGTATATTATAGGCCCAAAGAACGATTTCTGGATCAAGAGTTATGGCCAGATTCAATCACAATTTTTTTTTTTTTTTTTTCCCCAAATGAAAAAAAAAGTGAATTTTGGACTAAAAAATTGAGTTGGCGATTTTTGCCCCCCATATTTTGTAGAGCTCTCGAAAGAGCATCGATTTGGTATATTATAGGCCCAAAGAACGATTTCTCGATCAAGAGTTATGGCCAGATTCAATCACAATTTTTTCATTTTTTTTTTTTCCAAATCTGATGAAAACAAGTGAATTTTAGACTAAAAAATGAGTTGGCGATTTTTTTTCCCATATTTGTAGAGAGCTCAAAAGAGCATCGATTTGGTATATTATAGGCCCAAAGAACGATTTCGGATCAAGAGTTATGGCCAGATTCAATTCACAATTTTTTCATTTTTTTTTTCCAAATCTGATGAAAAAAAAAAGTGAATTTTGGACTAAAAATTGAGTTGGCAGATTTTGCCCCACCATATTTGTAGAGCTCGAAAAGAGCATCGATTTGGTATATTATAGGCCCAAAGAACGATTTTATTATCAAGAGTTATGGCCAGTTATTCAATCAATTTTTTTTTTTTTTTTTTTCCTCCAAATGATGAAAAAACAAGTGAATTTTGGACTAAAAAAATTGAGTTGGCGATTTTGCCCCACCATATTTTTAGAGCTCGAAAAGAGCATCGATTTGGTATATTATAGGCCCAAAGAACGATTTCGGATCAAGAGTTATGGCCAGATTCAATCATCACAATTTTTTTTTTTTTCCTCCAAATCTGAAAAACAAGTGAATTTTGGACTAAAAAAAATTGAGTTGGCAATTTTTTTTTGCATTTTTTGTAGAGCTCTCGAAGAGCATCGATTTGGTATATTATAGGCCCAAAGAACGATTTCTCGGATCAAGAGTTATGGCCAGATTCAAATATTTTTTCATTTTTTTTCCAAATCTGATGAAAAACAAGTGAATTTTGGACTAAAAAATTGAATTGGCGATTTTTTTTTTTCATATTTTTGTAGAGCTTTTAAAGAGCATTTTTGATTTGGTATATTATAGGCCCAAAGAACGATTTCCGATCAAGAGTTATGGTTATGGTTTCAATACAATTTTTTTTTTTTTTTTCCAAATCTGATGAAAAACAAGTGAATTTTGACCTAAAAAATTGAGTTGGCGATTTTTGATTCACCATATTTTTGTAGAGCTCGAAAAGAGCATCGATTTGGTATATTATAGGCCCAAAGAATCGATTTCGATCAAGAAGAGTTATGGCCAAATTCAAAAACAATTTTTTTTTTTTTTTTTTTCCAAATTCTGATGAAAACAAGTGAATTTTGACTAAAAAATTGAGGTTGCAGATTTTTTTTTCCCCCCAAATCATATTTTAGAGCTCAAAAAGAGCATCGATTTGGTATATTATAGGCCCAAAGAACGATTTCTTCGATCAAGAGTTATGGCCAGATTCAAATACAATTTTTTTTTTTTTTTTCTCCAAATCTGATGAAAAAAAGTGAATTTTGGACTAAAAATTGAGTTGGCGATTTTGCCCCATATATTTTTAGAGAGCTCGAAAAGAGCATCGATTTGGTATATTATAGGCCCAAGAACGATTTCGATCAAGAGTTATGGCCAGATTCAAATACATTTTTTTTTTTTTTTTTTTCCCAAATCATGAAAAAAAAAAGAATTTTGGACTAAAAATTTGGGGTTGGATTTTTCCCACCATATTTGTAGAGCCTCAAAAGAGCATCGATTTGGTATATTATAGGCCCAAAGAAACGATTTCTGATCAAGAGTTATGGCCAGATTCAAATTCAATTTTTTTTTTTTTTTTTTTCCAAATCGATGAAAAAAACAGTGAATTTTTTGACCTAAAAATTTGAGTTGGCAGATTTTGCCCCCATTTTTGTAGAGCTCTTAAAAAGAGCATCGATTTGGTATATTATAGGCCCAAGAACGATTTCTGATCAAGAGTTATGGTCATTCATTCAATACAATTTTTTTTTTTTTTTCCAAATCTGATGAAAACAAGTGAATTTTGGACTAAAAAATGGGTTGGCAGATTTTTTCCACCATATTTTAGAGCTCTCGAAAAGAGCATCGATTTGGTATATTATAGGCCCAAAGAACGATTTCGATCAAGAGTTATGGCCAGATTCAATTCAATTTTTTCATTTTTTTTTTTTTCCTCCAAATCTGATGAAAACAAGTGAATTTTGGACTAAAAATTGAGTTGGCAGATTTTTGCCCCCACATATTTTAGAGCTCTCGAAAAGAGCATCGATTTGGTATATTATAGGCCCAAAGAACGATTTCGGATCAAGAGTTATGGCCAGATTCAATCACAATTTTTTCATTTTTTTTTTTTCCAAATCTGATGAAAACAAGTGAATTTTAGACCTAAAAAATTGAGTTGGCAGATTTCCCCCCATATTTTTAGAGAGCTCGAAAAGAGCATCGATTTGGTATATTATAGGCCCAAAGAACGATTTCTCGATCAAGAGTTATGGCCATATTCAATTCAACAATTTTTTTTTTTTTTTTTTCCTCCAAATCAATGAAAACAAGTGAATTTTGGACTAAAAAATTGAGTTGGCGATTTTTTGCCCACCATATTTTTAGAGCTCGAAAAGAGCATTCGATTTGGTATATTATAGGCCCAAAGAACGATTTCGATCAAGAGTTATGGTCAGATTCAAATCACAATTTTTTTTTTTTTTTTTTTCCAAATCTGATGAAAAAAAGTGAATTTTGGACTAAAAAAATTGAGTTGGCGATTTTTTGCCCCCATATTTTTGTAGAGCTCTCGAAGAGCATCGATTTGGTATATTATAGGCCCAAAGAACGATTTCTGATCAAGAGTTATGGCCATTCAATTCAAAATTTTTTTTTTTTTTTTCCAAATCATGAAAAAAAGTGAATTTTGGAAAAAAATTGAGTTGGCGATTTTTTTTTCCCCCATATTTGTAGAGCTTTTCGAAAAAAGAGCATCGATTTGGTATATTATAGGCCCAAAAACGATTTCTCGATCAAGAGTTATGGCCATTCATTCAATCACAATTTTTTTTTTTTTTTTTTTCCTCCAAATCATGAAAAAAAGTGAATTTTAGACTAAAAAATTGGGTTGGCGATTTTGCCCCCACCATATTTTGTAGAGCTCGAAAAGAGCATCGATTTGGTATATTATAGGCCCAAAGAACGATTTTTCGATCAAGAGTTATGGCCAGATTCAATCACAATTTTTTTCAATTTTTTTTTCTCCAAATCTGATGAAAACAAGTGAATTTTGGACTAAAAAAATTGAGTTGGCATTTTTTGCCCATTTTTTTAGAGCTTTGCTCAAAAGAGCTTCGATTTGGTATATTATAGGCCCAAAAACGATTTTTTTCCTCCAATCAAGAGTTATGGTTGGGTTAGATTCAATCACAATTTTTTTTTTTTTTTTTTTCCAAATGATGAAAAACAAGTGAATTTTTTTCAGACCTAAAAAAAAACAAGAGTTGGTTGATTTTTCGCCCCACCATATTTGTAGAGCTCGAAAGAGCATCGATTTGGTATATTATAGGCCCAAAGAACGATTTCTCGATCAAGAGTTATGGCCAGATTCAATCACAATTTTTTTTTTTTTTTTCCAAATCTGATGAAAACAAGTGAATTTTGGACTAAAAAAAATGAGTTGGCAGATTTTTTCCCCCCACCATATTTGTAGAGCTCGAAAAGAGCATCGATTTGGTATATTATAGGCCCAAAGAACGATTTCTCGATCAAGAGTTATGGTCAGATTCAATCACAATTTTTTCATTTTTTTTTTTCCAAATCTGAAAAAACAAGTGAATTTTTGGACTAAAAAAATGAGTTGGCGATTTTTTTTTCCCATATTTGTAGAGCTCGAAAAGAGCATCGATTTGGTATATTATAGGCCCAGCAACGATTTCTGGATCAAGAGTTATGGCCGTATTCAGTCACAGTTTTTCTTTTTTTTTTTTCCCAAATCTGATGAAAACAAGTGAATTTTGTCCTAAAAAATTGAGTTGGCAGATTTCGCCCCGTCATATTTGTAGAGCTCGAAAAGAGCTTCGATTTGGTATATTATAGGCCCAGCAATGATTTCTGGATCAAGAGTTATGGCCATATTCAATCAATTTTTTTTTTTTTTTTTTCTCAAATCATGAAAAACAAGTGAATTATAGACTAAAAAATTAAGTTGGCAGATTTCGCCCCACCATATTTGTAGAGCTCGAAAAGAGCTTCGATTTGGTATATTATAGGCCCAGCAACGATTTCTGGATCAAGAGTTATGGCCGTATTCAATCACAGTTTTTCATTTTTTTTTCCTCCAAATCTGATGAAAACAAGTGAATTTTGGCCTAAAAATTGAGTTGGCAGATTTCGCCCCGCCATTTTTGTAGAGCTCGAAAAGAGCTTCGATTTGGTATATTATAGGCCCAACAACGATTTCTGGATCAAGAGTTATGGCCGTATTCAGTCACAGTTTTTCATTTTTTTTCCTCCAAATCTGATGAAAACAAGTGAATTATAGACTAAAAAATTAAGTTGGCAGATTTCGCCCCACCATATTTCTTTAGAGCTCGAAAAGAGCTTCGATTTGGTATATTATAGGCCCAGCAACGATTTCTGGATCAAGAGTTATGGCTATATTAAGTCACAGTTTTTTCATTTTTTTTTTCCTCCAAATCTGATGAAAACAAGTGAATTTTGGCCTAAAAAATTGGGTTGGCGGATTTTGCCCCACCATATTTGTAGAGCTCGAAAAGAGCATCGATTTGGTATATTATAGTCCCAGTAACGATTTCTGGATCAAGAGTTATGGCTGTGTTAAGTCACAGTTTTTTAATTTTTTTTCTTCCAAATCTGATGAAAACAAGTGAATTTTGACTAAAAAAAATGAGTTGGCGATTTTTCCCCCATATTTTGTAGAGCTCTCGAAAAGAGCATCGATTTGGTATATTATAGGCCCAAAGAAAAACGATTTCGGATCAAGAGTTATGGCCAGATTCAATCACATTTTTTTTTTTTTTTCCCAAATCTGATGAAAACAAGTGAATTTTGGACTAAAAATTGAGTTGGTTGATTTTTTGCCCCACCATTTTTGTAGAGCTCAAAAAGAGCATCGATTTGGTATATTATAGGCCCAAAGAAATTTCTCGGATCAAGAGTTATGGTAGATTCAATCACAATTTTTTTCAATTTTTTTTTCCTCCAAATCTGATGAAAAAAAGTGAATTTTGACCTAAAAAAAAAAGTTGGCATTTTTTTCCCCATATTTTTGTAGAGCTCGAAAAGAGCATCGATTTGGTATATTATAGGCCCAGCAACGATTTCTGGATCAAGAGTTATGGCCGTATTCAGTCACAGTTTTTCGTTTTTTTTCCTCCAAAATCTGATGAAAACAAGTGAATTTTGGCCTAAAAAATTGAGTTGGCAGATTTCTCCCCCCATATTTGTAGAGCTCGAAAAGAGCTTCGATTTGGTATATTATAGGCCCAGCAACGATTTCTGGATCAAGAGTTATGGCCGATTTCAAACAATTTTTTTTTTTTTTTCCAAATCAAAAAAAACAAGTGAATTTTGGCCTAAAAAAAAATGAGTTGGCAGATTTTGCCCCCACCATATTTGTAGAGCTCGAAAAGAGCATCGATTTGGTATATTATAGGCCCAGAAACGATTTCTCGATCAAGAGTTATGGTCAGATTTCAATCACAATTTTTTTTTTTTTTTTTTTCCAAATCTGATGAAAACAAGTGAATTTTGGACTAAAAAATTGGTTGGATTTTTGCCCACCATATTTTAGAGCTCGAAAAGAGCTTCGATTTGGTATATTATAGGCCCAGCAACGATTTCTGGATCAAGAGTTATGGCCGTATTCAATCACAATTTTTTGATTTTTTTTTTTTTTTCCAAATCTGATGAAAAACAAGTGAATTTTGGCGTAAAAAATTGATTTGGCGGATTTTGCCCCGCCATATTTGTAGAGCTCGAAAAGAGCTTCGATTTGGTATATTATAGGCCCAGCAACGATTTCTGGATCAAGAGTTATGGCCGTATTCAATCACAGTTTTTTTTTTTTTTTTCCAAATCCAAATGATGAAAACAAGTGAATTTTGGACTAAAAAAATTGAGTTGGCAGATTTTTGCCCCCATTTTTAGAGCTCGAAAAGAGCATCGATTTGGTATATTATAGGCCCAGCAACGATTTCTGGATCAAGAGTTATGGCCGTATTCAATCACAGTTTTTCATTTTTTTCCCTCCAAATCTGATGAAAACAAGTGAATTTTGGCCTAAAAAATTGAGTTGGCAGATTTCGCCCCATCATATTTGTAGAGCTCGAAAAGAGCTTCGATTTGGTATATTATAGGCCCAGCAATGATTTCTGGATCAAGAGTTATGGCCGTATTCAATCACAGTTTTTCGATTTTTTACCTCCAAATCTGATGAAAACAAGTGAATTATAGACTAAAAAATTAAGTTGGCAGATTTCGCCCCACCATATTTGTAGAGCTAGAAAAGAGCATCGATTTGGTATATTATAGGCCCAGCAACGATTTCTGGATCAAGAGTTATGGCCGTATTCAATTACAATTTTTTTTTTTTTTTTTTCTCCAAATCTGATGAAAACAAGTGAATTTTGGACTAAAAAATTGAGTTGGCAGATTTTTTTTTTTCCAAATCCATTTTTTAGAGCTCGAAAAAAGCATCGATTTGGTATATTATAGGCCCAAAGAACGATTTTTCGATCAAGAGTTATGGCCAGATTCAATCATCAATTGAATTTTTTTTTTTTTTTTTCCCAAAATCTGAAAAAAACAAGTGAATTTTTTTGACCTAAAAATTGAGTTGGCAGATTTTTTTCCCATATTTTTGTAGAGCTCGAAAAGAGCATCGATTTGGTATATTATAGGCCCAAAGAACGATTTCTCGGATCAAGAGTTATGGATCAAGAGTTATTCAATTTTTTTTTTTTTTTTTTTTTTTCCTCCAAATCTGATGAAAACAAGTGAATTTTGGACTAAAAAATTGAGTTGGCGATTTTTCCCACCATTTTTTGTAGAGCTCGAAAAGAGCATCGATTTGGTATATTATAGGCCCAGCAACGATTTCTGGATCAAGAGTTATGGCCGTATTCAGTCACAGTTTTTCATTTTTTTTTCCTCCAAATCTGATGAAAACAAGTGAATTTTGGACTAAAAAAAAAATTGTTTGGATTGCCTCCAATTTCGATTTTTTTTCCCACATATTTTGTAGAGCTCGAAAAGAGCATCGATTTGGTATATTATAGGCCCAAAGCAACGATTTCTCGATCAAGAGTTATGGCCAGATTCAATCACAATTTTTTTTTTTTTTTTCTCCAAATCTGATGAAAACAAGTGAATTTTGGACTAAAAAAATTGAGTTGGCAGATTTTCCCCCCATCCATTTTTTGTAGAGCTCGAAAGAGAGCATCGATTTGGTATATTATAGGCCCAAAGAACGATTTCTCGATCAAGAGTTATGGTCAGATTCAATCACAATTTTTTCATTTTTTTTTCCCAAACTGATGAAAACAAGTGAATTTTGGCCTAAAAAATTGAGGTGGCAGATTTTTTTCACCATATTTGTTTGTAGAGCTCGAAAAGAGCATCGATTTTGTATATTATAGGCCCAAAGAACGATTTCTGGATCAAGAGTTATGGCCAGATTCAAATCACAATTTTTTTTTTTTTTTTTTTTCCAAAATCTGATGAAAACAAGTGAATTTTGGCCTAAAAAATTGAGTTGGCAGATTTTTTTGCCCCCACCATATTTGTAGAGCTCGAAAAAGAGCATCGATTTGGTATATTATAGGCCCAAAGAACGATTTCTGATCAAGAGTTATGGCCAGATTCAATCACAATTTTTTTTTTTTTTTTTTCCAAATCTGATGAAAACAAGTGAATTTTGGACTAAAAAATGAGTTGTTGGCAGATTTTTTCCCCCACCATATTTTGAGCTCTCTCAAAAGAGCATCGATTTGGTATATTATAGGCCCAAAGAACGATTTCGGATCAAGAGTTATGGCCAGATTCAATCACAATTTTTTTTTTTTTTCCTCCAAATCAATGAAAAAAAACAGTGAATTTTGGACTAAAAAATTGAGTTGGCAGATTTTGCCCACCATATTTGTTTAGCTCGAAAAGAGCATCGATTTGGTATATTATAGGCCCAAAGAACGATTTCTCGATCAAGAGTTATGGCCATTCAATCACAATTTTTTTTTTTTTTTTTTCCTCCAAATCTGATGAAAACAAGTGAATTTTTTTGCCTAAAAATTGAGTTGGCAGATTTTTCCCCATCATATTTTTGTAGAGCTCGAAAAGAGCATCGATTTGGTATATTATAGGCCCAAAGAACGATTTTTCGATCAAGAGTTATGGTCAGATTCAATCACAATTTTTTTTTTTTTTTTTTTTTTCCAAATCTGATGAAAAACAAGTGAATTTTAGACTAAAAAATTGAGTTGGTATTTCATTTTTTTTTATTTTTAGAGCTTTAGAAAAGAGCATCGATTTGGTATATTATAGGCCCAAAGAAACGATTTATATTATAGATCAAGAGTTATGGATCAAGATTCAATCACAATTTTTCATTTTTTTTTTTTTTTTTCCTCCAAATCTGATGAAAACAAGTGAATTTTTTGACTAAAAAAAAAAGTTGGCGATTTTTTTTTCCCATATTTTTTGTAGAGCTCGAAAAGAGCATCGATTTGGTATATTATAGGCCCAAAGAACGATTTCGGATCAAGAGTTATGGTCAGATTCAATCACAATTTTTTCATTTTTTTTCCCAAATCATGAAAAACAAGTGAATTTTGGCCTAAAAATTGAGTTGGCGATTTTTGCCCCCACCATTTTTGTAGAGCTCGAAAAGAGCTTCGATTTGGTATATTATAGGCCCAAAGAACGATTTCGGATCAAGAGTTATGGCCAGATTCAATCCAAAATTTTTTTTTTTTTTTTTTTCCTCCAAATCTGATGAAAACAAGTGAATTTTGGCCTAAAAAAAATAGGCCCAAAGTTGGCATTTTTTGCCCCACCATTTTTGTAGAGCTCGAAAAGAGCATCGATTTGGTATATTATAGGCCCAAAGAACGATTTCGGATCAAGAGTTATGGCCAGATTTCAATCACAATTTTTTTTTTCATTTTTTTTTTTTTTTTTTTTTCAAATCTGATGAAAAACAAGTGAATTTTGGACTAAAAATTGAGTTTGCGATTTTTTTTCATATTTTTTTGTAGAGCTCGAAAAGAGCATCGATTTGGTATATTATAGGCCCAAAGAACGACGATTCGGATCAAGAGTTATGGCCAGATTTCAATCAGTTTTTTTTTTTTTTTTCTCCAAATCTGATGAAAACAAGTGAATTTTAGACTAAAAATTGAGTTGGCGATTTTTCCCCACCATTTTTTTGTAGAGCTCAAAAAGCATCGATTTGGTATATTATAGGCCCAAAGAACGATTTCTTTCGATCAAGAGTTATGGTCAGATTCAATCACAATTTTTTCATTTTTTTCCTCCAAATCTGAAAAAAACAAGTGAATTTTTGGACTAAAAAATTGAGTTTGGCAGATTTTGCCCCACCATATTTGTAGAGCTCTCGAAAGAGCATCGATTTGGTATATTATAGGCCCAAAGAACGATTTCTGATCAAGAGTTATGGCCATATTTCAATCACAATTTTTTTTTTTTTTTTTTCCCAAATCTGATGAAAACAAGTGAATTTTGGCCTAAAAAAAATTGAGTTGGCAGATTTTTTTCCCACCATATTTTTGTAGAGCTCTAAAAGAGCATCGATTTGGTATATTATAGGCCCAAAGAACGATTTCTCGATCAAGAGTTATGGTCAGATTCAATCACAATTTTTTTTTTTTTTTTCCTCCAAATCTGATGAAAACAAGTGAATTATAGACTAAAAAATTAAATTGGCAGATTTCGCCCCACCATATTTGTAGAGCTAGAAAAGAGCATCGATTTGGTATATTATAGGCCCAAAGAACGATTTCTATATTATCAAGAGTTATGGCCAGATTCAATCACAATTTTTTTTTTTTTTTTTTTCCTCCAAATCTGATGAAAACAAGTGAATTTTGGCCTAAAAAATTGAGTTGGCAGATTTTGCCCCACCATATTTGTAGAGCTCGAAAAGAGCATCGATTTGGTATATTATAGGCCCAGCAACGATTTCTGGATCAAGAGTTATGGCCGTATTCAGTCACAGTTTTTTCATTTTTTTTCCCTCCAAATCTGATGAAAACAAGTGAATTTTGGCCTAAAAAATTGAGTTGGCAGATTTCGTCCCCCCATTTTTGTAGAGCTCGAAAAGAGCTTCGATTTGGTATATTATAGGCCCAAAGAACGATTTCGGATCAAGAGTTATGGCCAGATTCAATCAAATCTAATTTTTTTTTTTTTTTTTTCCAAATCTGATGAAAACAAGTGAATTTTGGCCTAAAAAATTGAGTTGGCAAGATTTTTCCCCATTTTTTTCCCATAATTGTAGAGCTCTCGAAAAGAGCATCGATTTGGTATATTATAGGCCCAAAGAACGATTTCGATCAAGAGTTATGGCCAAGAGTTATTCAATCAAATAGTTTTTTCATTTTTTTTTCCTCCAAATCTGATGAAAACAAGTGAATTTTAGACTAAAAATTGAGTTGGCATTTTTTGCCCCACCATATTTGTAGAGCTCGAAAAGAGCATCGATTTGGTATATTATAGGCCCAAAGAACGATTTCGGATCAAGAGTTATGGTCAGATTCAATCACAATTTTTTTTTTTTTTTTTTTCCTCCAAATCTGATGAAAAAACAAGTGAATTTTGCCTAAAAAATTGAGTTGGATTTTTTTTCCACCATATTTGTAGAGCTCTCGAAAAGAGCATCGATTTGGTATATTATAGGCCCAAAGAACGATTTCTGATCAAGAGTTATGGCCGTATTCAATCACAATTTTTCATTTTTTTTTTTTTCCAAATCAAATCATGAAAACAAGTGAATTTTTGGACTAAAAATTGAGTTGGCAGATTTCGCCCCCATATTTTTGTAGAGCTCGAAAGAGCATCGATTTGGTATATTATAGGCCCAAAGAACGATTTTTTTCGGATCAAGAGTTATGGCCAGATTTCAATCAAAATTTTTTCAGTTTTTTTCCCTCCAAATCTGATGAAAACAAGTGAATTTTAGACTAAAAAATTGGGGTTTTAGATTTCGCCCCACCACATTTGTAGAGCTCGAAAAGAGCATCGATTTGGTATATTATAGGCCCAGCAACGATTTCTGGATCAAGAGTTATGGCCGTATTCAGTCACAGTTTTTTCATTTTTTTCCTCCAAATCTGATGAAAACAAGTGAATTTTGTCCTAAAAAATTGAGTTGGCAGATTTCGCCCCACATATTTGTAGAGCTCGAAAAGAGCTTCGATTTGGTATACTATAGGCCGAGCAACGATTTCTGGATCAAGAGTTATGGCCAGATCAAGATTCAATCACAATTTTTTTTTTTTTTTTTCCTCCAAATCTGATGAAAAACAAGCGAAATTTGGCCTAAAAAATTGAGTTGGCAGATTTTTTCCCCCATTTTTTTTTGTAGAGCTCGAAAAGAGCTTCGATTTGGTATATTATAGGCCCAGCAACGATTTCTGGATCAAGAGTTATGGCCGTATTCAATCACAATTTTTTATTTTTTTTCTCTCCAAATCTGATGAAAACAAGTGAATTTTAGACTAAAAAATTGAGTTGGCAGATTTTTGCCCACCATATTTTTTTGTAGAGCTCGAAAAGAGCTTCGATTTGGTATATTATAGGCCCAAAGAACGATTTTTGGATCAAGAGTTATGGTCAGATTCAAATCACAATTTTTTTTTTTTTTCCAAAATCAAAAAACAAGTGAATTTTGGCCTAAAAAATTTGGGTTGGCAGATTTTTGCCCCACCATTTTTGTAGAGCTCGAAAAGAGCATCGATTTGGTATATTATAGGCCCAAAGAACGATTTCTCAAGATCAAGAGTTATGGTTTCGCAAATCTCATTTTTTTGGCAAAAATTTTTTTTTTTTTTTTTCCTCCTCCAAATCCCAATGAAAAAACAAGTGAATTTTTTTCATTTTTTTCCCTAAAAAATTGAGTTGGCAAAAATTTTTGCCCCCATCATATTTGTAGAGCTCGAAAAAAGAGCATCGATTTGGTATATTATAGGCCCAAAGAATGATTTCGGATCAAGAGTTATGGCCGATTCAAATCAAACCTTTTTCCCTTTTTTCCATTTTTTTTAACCTCCAAATCATAGCGTGAAAACAAATGTGAATTTTAGACTAAAAAATGTCGAATTTTCTTTTTATTTACAAAACTATTGACTATCCAATATTTAAAGTAGAGCTCATAGAAACTAAATCAATAATTAGAAAAAAAGTCAACAATTAATAAAATCAGTAATTAGAATTGAAAAATAATTAGGAAAAAGAAAGTTACTCTTTTCAAAAAATAAATAAAAAAGGAATTAACTTAATATTTTTAAAATTGGCGAATCACAATTCATTATCCGCCTCCCTTTCAATTAAAAAAAACTGTTGGATGAAAACCAATCATCATTATAAAAATAAATACGAATATAAAGTTACGTAAATTTATTGAATAAAAATCAGTCATCATTATAAACATGAATACACAATATTAAATGAAATGTGAAACAAGGGAATGCATAGGACATAAAAAATACATGATTCATTATTAGAATAATGAAATTATCATGAAAAAGAATATATAATAAATCATTATGAAACAGTCTTTATGAAAAATGAATACTGGGTATAAAATTCATAATTTGTCAAATTAAAATAAGTTATCATTATGAAACAGAATATTTTATGCAAAGGAACACAAAAAAAAAAAAAAAAAAATCATTATGATTCACATGAATATGCAAAACCACATATTAATTTCATTAGCATAATGTTAAAATCATTATCATACATAATACATGACTAATAATTATGAAAAGAAATATGATACCATAGAATAAAAAAAAAAAAAAAAAAAAAAAACAAAACAAAACAAAACAAATGTAACGAAAAGCATAATGAAATACAAAAAAGTACAAAAAAAGGAAAAAAAAAATCACTAGAATAATGATCACATCATAATGAAAAATAAATTCCAATAAAGAAAAAATATAAAAATTAACATTTTAAAAATCTAATGGTGCGTTTGGAATTAGTTTTAAAATGATTTTATTTTCAATAAAAAGTAAAAATGAGATTGTTTTGAGAATCATTTTGAGACAAATTTTGAAATTGCGTTTGATTAGTTTTTTAAGAGATTATTTTGAGTATAATTAAAAAGTAAAATCATATTTATTAATTAATATATTATAATATTGTTGAGAAGTGCTAAAAAATGAAAACATAAAAGTAAATACAACTTTCAACTCTTTTCTAATTCATTTACAAAAATCATTTTCACTGTTTTTGTTTCGTTTATAAAACATTTACTAAATAAATATATTTTCATTTTTATTTTTATTTTTTACTTCTTAAAATACCTGAAAATTATTTTTAAAAACAATCACTAAGAGTTGTCGGAATAAAACTCTTTCACGAAAAACCATAAAGAAAACAACAACTCATTAATGAGAACAAAATAGAATAAAAAATAACACACGTTCAAAAACAATAATATATTCCAAGAATATGAAATACAAAGAAGAAGATATATACCAACAATAAAATAAAGATATTGACAACAGGGAAAATGAACAAAAACAAATAAACACCAAACCTTCCCTTTGTGTGATCAAACCACCCTTTTGTGTGAAATCTCACGAATGACTCCTTTATACCAAATCGCCCATTCGTTTGCCTTTACAAACTATATACGTCAAAGAACCTTCAATTTGTCTTGAATGCCAGAGAATAAAAATCGTGAAAAAGATAGCCTCAAACAAATGAAATCAAAAATGAAAAGAAGAGAGAAAAGATAAAACGTGGAAAAGACATCAAAATAAATTCAAATCGTTGAATACAAAAAAAATCAAATCCGGTAAAAATAGCAAAGTAAATAAATAAATTATAATGAAAAAAATTGAAATAAAAAAGTAAAAACGAACCATATAAGAAACATGCCTAAAATACTCAAACAGGACAAATCAAAGAAAAAATAAGCCTTATAAAATTGAAATCGGCATTCTTATAATAATGTACAACAGACGAATTTTTATAAATACAACTTTAAAATTAGATATTTTATGTAATTATTTCTTGATACAACTTCAAAACTAGATATTTTATAACCTCGTTCATTTTATCAATTTGAGTTTTTACAGTTAAAATTTTCAAAAAAATATCACTTTTTTTTGCTAAAGTTAAAAATTTTAAAAAATATCATATCTCAATTTGAATTGAGAATTTAAATCCGTAAAACGAACATCTAGGGCATGTTCTTTTGTCCATTAA
>JABXEQ010000232.1:0-26008 GCA_012066045.3 Morus alba | reverse complement strand
TTGTACCAAATGCTACAAGAAAAGACCCTTTCAACATTTTTTGGAGGTTCTAAATCTTGCAATCTCATGATTTTGTAAAGTTATAAAAACAAAAACAAAAAAACAAAACATGCAATTCTATTTTGATTTTTTGGAGGTTCTAAATCTTGCAACCCAATGATTTTGTAGAGTCCTAAAACTTGCAATTCTATTTTGATTTTTCTAGAGGTTCTAAATCTTGCAATCTCATGATTTTTTTAGAGTTCTAAAATCTTACAATTGCATTTTTTTATTTATTATTTTTGAAGGTTCTAAATCTTGCAACCTCATAATATTTTATTGGATTCAAAGATTTACAACTTGTAAACCTTGAAACATGAATCTGATCAACACTGACAAATGAATTTCTTTTTCTGAAGATGGCATTTCAGTATCATGAAAGAAAACACAAAGAACCAGATAGGATATGCAACCACAATTTTTTTTTTTTTTTTGATACCTTTCCTTCTCTTTCTTGACAATCATTCCTTCACTTTCTTGACAATCTTTCCTTCACACTTTTACTCTTTTTCTCTCCCACTTTCGCCCGTAATATACTCAATTCACTTTTTTTCTTCCACGAAGTTTGAAACACGGATCAAAGGTCAAAAGTCCCATTTTTCTCACAGGCCTACATACAGGCATGTGAAGTAAATTAATCCATTAAAAGCAACTTTTCCTTTTTTTCACATTTTTTTCTTTTCAATAAATTTGGGTTGATTAATTTTCCACTCTATAGTTTTTGTATTGGTCAATAATCCAAGTCTAGAATTGGGCGAGCACAAACGATCACAATAACAGCTAAGCTTATATGCAACTGCAATATAATATATTAACCTATGCGTAACACCTAATATTCTAGAGAGAGAAAAACAAAGCCCCAAAATTTCTAATTTGCCACCTATCAATCACATTCCTTTTGGTAGTGCCAAGGAAATACTTCTTTTCCTAATTAGCAGTAATTGCTAATTTGCAATGTTTGTAAATGCATTATCAGGGCACTTTCTTGGTCTCAACCAGTTTTTTCTATGTATTTATTCATTTCAAAATCCTTTGCAGTATCTCATAGAATTGGCAAAACACGGTTTTCCAGAGATAGCAAGAAATAGTCCTTATCCTCAATTATAGCCCGCACAGAACAAAACAACAACGTCTAGAAGATGTTTTGTGTGAGTTAAGCTGACAGACTCCTGGAGTTATTAGTTGTGGAGGACATCCAGCAAACTGCTGCCTTAGGATCCGTTGAGTTAATCGCAGAAGATGTTAAGCAATTCGACGTTGTTTTTTGGAGATTGGGGGACAGAGGATCTACGCATTTGAGAAGGAATAAATAATGGCAAGTTCCTAGTCTAATACCGTTTTCTTGTGGATGCCAACTTCCTAATAACTGTAGTATTTTTTTTGTGTGTGGCAAAATTGTAGAATGGTATGTACATTCCTACATATTGTAAAGTAATGTCTTATTGTGGACGGAGACGTTTCTTTTGCTATTGTTTATTCTAGGCACCATTTCGGCACAAATCATGACGCTGGAAATTTCATCTTCATTTGAGAAACAAGACAAATGTATTGTCAAAAAGTTGAAATGGGAATTGACGACTCACTGTTACTGTTGTTAAAGTTCTTTGGTCTTTTTTATTTTTTTTAATTTTTTTTTATTCTTTTATTCTTTTATTTTTTATTTTTTGCTTGAATTGGTCATGTGTGGACATGTCAGGATTGATGACTTTTTTCTCCCACTAGCTAGATTCGCTTTCTCTTTAATTTGATTTTGTCCATTTTCTTAATTCCTTCTTTAATATTTCTGGCCCATTTTCTAACGTGGTAGGCGACCGTATATATGTTTCCTTTTCCACGCGTCCTCTAATGTAATAATTACAACCTCCTTTGATAAAGTGAAAGTTTTTTTTGGCAAATATTTGTCTTCTTTTGAGTCTTGGTTCATGAATAATCTCAAACGGCCAAATGAAAGGAATTTCCTTGAGCAATTTTAATTGAGGGTTAAATGAGAAAAGTTTTACCCTCCAAAAAAGAAAAATGTATGGTTTAGCAAGCTGTTCTCTACCTTTCATTGACGAGGATACAATTTTTGTGCTGTTAATATACAAATCTGAGTCCTTGATATATATGCATTAAAAATATTACATAGTAAAGAAAAAGCATGGTGAGGTGTATTATATAACATACAGATGGACATTAAAAAAAAAAAATCACTTATATCATACATTCCTCGAAATTACAATCTTCCTTTTTTCTTTCACCAAATGTTATGATGGTCAAAAAGTGGTTTCATGTGCATGTAACATTTAATTTTCCAAGCAATTCAGTTTGCGGTGAAAGAGATGTAGTCATGAAAGTATCTGATCTATTTCCTCTCACCTTCCATAGAAATTTTTAAGAAGATGCTGACAGAAAAAGGTTCAATTACTTTAAAACTATATATACACGACTTCGAGTCTACTCTTGTACTAATACCAGATTACTGTTACTAGAGAGCTTAGTTATGGCTTCATCTTCTTCTGCTCCAAAACAAATGTATGATGTTTTTATAAGTTTCAGAGGTGAGGACACTCGCCACAACTTCACCGGCCATTTTTATGCAGCTTTGCGTCGGAAAAAAGTTCGTGCCTACATAGACGAGGATCGTCTTGAGAAAGGAGAGGAAATTTCACCTTCGCTTTTGAACGCAATTGAGGAGTCAAAGATTTCTGTAGTCATTTTCTCGGAGAATTATGCTTCTTCCTCGTGGTGCTTAAGTGAACTCGCCCATATCCTCCGCTGCAAAGAGGTAACAAAGCAGCTTGTTGTTCCTGTTTTTTACCATGTAGATCCATCAGACATACGCCGACAACGAAACAGCTGTGCGGCGGCATTTGCCAAGCATGAAACGTGCTTTGAGGATGAAAAGGTGCAAATGTGGAGAAATGCTTTGAAAGAAGCAGGCAATATGTGTGGCTGGAATATTGATTTCAATAGGTATGGTACTTTCTCCTTTTAAGCCTCCTCTTCGTTGATTGACCAAATTCAAATAGATGAAGTTTGAGATATAACTAATTTTCTTTAATTTTTTAGTTTTGTTCTAAATTCGAATGACGGATCTGTGTCATTTTGAGATATTAAGATTAGTTTACTTTTACATTATCGGTTCAGGACATGTTTGCATATTATGAAAGAAGATTGAATGCTTGAATCAAATGTTGTATTCTCATCCCTATTACTCTTCTTTACTTTTCTTAAACGGTTTCTTAACGTTAGTAGTTATTCCTTGTTATAACTTGGTTTAATTTCCTTGTTACTAATTTGGTTTGCCTAACTGTAGGAGATTTGTAATCGAATACTAGATTTCTGTTGATGAAGAAGTATTGAGATTTCAAATTCCAGCTTGATACTCTCTAGAATTCTTTCTCTGCTCCTTTGATCTCTCTAATCTCCAGTGACTTTACGTCTCTGTTAAAAATTTATCTCTTCTCCTTTGGTCATGATCATAGAACATCATAAAACCATGCACGGAAAAAAGAAAAAAACGAAACCACCAGCTAGCATGAAGATTTTTGCTTTATTGATTCGTTTGATTAATTTTTTCTTCTGTTGTTGATGGAAAGCATCAGTTGATTTTAATTTTCTATAGGATACTTTGTGATTGAATTCCAGAATTTGGATTGATGAAAAAGTATTGAGATTTCAGATTTCTTGCACTAGAGCTCTCTGGACACTACAACAAATAGGAGATTAGACGGCGTCTATTTAATGACATTTTTAGGAAACTTCCGTCTAATGGGCTGTCACGTCCCCCACACAAGGGTCGCTAACGTGGAGGCTCAATTAGGGATTAGACGTGGTAGAGAATAAAATATTAAGAAAATTTCCAAACGAGCCCCACATTTAACTGAAAATAAAGTACAAGAGGGAGATTCTTAAAACTTAAGCCTCTGACAACACACAGGGCTCCACCCACAAGACATACATTATTATACATACATGAACATGTAAATAACATTATAGACATCAACCACAGTCTAAAAGTCCAATAATCAGAGTTTACAGAATTTACAATTCTTACATATATCCAAGAGGATGAACACAATCATCACTTGATCGATGGTAGCACAACTCAGCTACTCCGCACCGCTCCTAGAGTCACCTGGGAGGGGTTTAATATTTATAAAAACAGATAAAATGAGTGAAAGGCCCAGTATGATACAATTTGAAATAAACTTTATAAATAAATGAATAAATAAATAAGCGAGTAAATAAATAAATGGATAAATAAATAAATTAGACATTCAGTTCCAACACAACAGCCGGAACCTCACATCCTTTTTCTCAAAGGAAATATAACTAAAAATCACCATATTACAGGCATCAGCAAGTAATTTATGCTAAGATAAATTACTTACACAACCACGTGCACAAGCCTTATCACCCCCGGGTAGGGTTTCGGGCTATGCCCCCAAGGATGCACTCTCCATATCTTGTCTAGGCCATCAGCCAGTTTACCGATTCACAAGATCCCTTATCTTAAGAAATCATTCATTAAACTTTATGAAATCGTTTATTATAATCCCACGAACTACACAAGCCTTGGGCCCCATGAACTACAACAAGCCATGCGTTCCATGAACTATAACAAGCTGTGGATTCCATGAACTATAAAAAGCCATGGTTTTCAAATATTTTTCTTTCGCAAAGAAGCCCATTTCTTTAAAACATTTGCAAGGCCAAAACTCTTTAAAAACAGGCTCACAAGGAAAAGGGGATAGAAATCCTACCTTACAATATCAAACTTGTGACTAGCGTTGCTCTATTTCGGCTTTTGCTTCCTCCAAGCCTTTCAATCCGAGCCCTAAGCTAGCAAACACAAAAACAATACTTTAGGATCAAACTCTCATTCCTAAGGCAATTCAATCTCAATTATGAACCAAGATTTCCTATTAGTGTGCCCTAATCCAATTTCATGTTTCAAATCAACATTCCAAGGGTTTTCAATCTCAAAACATGGATGAAGGATGCTAATCCATCTATCTCAAGTCCCCAAATGAAGCTAATTTGGGTTCTCCTTGAAAACAGAGGTCAAAACATCATTTTTAGGGAAAATAAGATCAAATCCCGTGTACACTGGTCCACTGGTGACAGAGCACCGGATAGGTCGACCGGTGGAATCAGCAGGGCGACGAAACTTGTCAAAATTAGTCTGAAAACCTGCAATCTTAGTTCCAAGTCAAAATATCTCAAAGGAAAACCACTAGATTCGGGTTTTAGGTGCTAAATCAAGTCCAAAGAATCCAAGATCTCCAATTTCTACCATGGTTTTACTCAAAATCCATCAAAATCTGTTTTGAACCAAAAATAGGTTTTCAAATCTACAAATCCGAGATTCAAGAGAGGGTTTTTTTTTAGAAATCTTACCTTAAATCCTTCTCTTGATGTTGAAAACTTTTTTAAATCTTTCTTTAGTTTGAGATCCGGTCGTTTTGGTGAAAATTGGAACGGGAGAGAGAGAAAGAGAGAGAGTGAGAGAACGAGAGTGAGGAGAGAGAGTGAGGGTGCACGGGAAGGTAAGGAAAACAAAGAAAAGTAAAAGGAAAGAAAAATGAAAAAGAAAAAGAAAAGAAAGGATAGGTGTCTAATATTTAAAATGACAGTCCAGAAATGTGCCCATACACACTTTTGGATAAAAAATGTAAATACTGAGAGTATTTAGATACCATGGAATTATTTAAATTTACACATCAGAAAATTTAATAACCAATAATCAATTAATTAATCCAGATTAGGCACACTAATAAATCTCAATTACCTTAATTAATCTCATTTAATTCTTCGAGGTGTTACAACTCCACCTCCCTTAAGGAATTTCGTCCTCGAAATTTAGACTCACCTAAAAATGTAAACAGATGTGGGTACCGCTCCTGCATAGTCGTTTCAAGCTCCCATGTCGCTTCCTCAACTCCATGGTGCTGGCATAATACTTTCACTAACGGGATCTCACAATGACGCAAACTTTTCATCTTCCGATTAAGGATCTGTACTGGTGCCTCCTCGTATGTCGCGTCATACTGTATCAGAACGTCATACCATTGCACCACGGCTTCCAGATCAGGTTGACATTTCTAAAGCATGGAGACATGGAACACGTCATGCATGTTCGATAACTCAAGTGGTAAAGCCATATGATACGCCATGACATCGACTCGTTGCACGATCGAGAAGGGTCCAACATACCTTGGCGCAAGTTTCCTTTTCACACCAAACTGAAACACTCCTTTGCGTGGGGAAACCTTTAGCAAAATGCAGTCACCTTCCTGGAATTTCAAAGGTCTACGCCTTCTATCAACATAGCTCTTCTGACAACTTTGAGCCGTTAATAGCTGTTCCCAAATAAGAGCTATATTCTCATTATTCTCTTGAATGACTTCTGGTCCAGTGGCAAGTTGATCCTCTGGTTCCAGCCAACACACAGGTGACCTACAAGAACAACCATAGAGAGATTCAAATGGTGTCATACCGATACTGGCTTGATAGCTGTTATTGTACGCAAACTCAGCACGGTACAGGTACTTCTTCCAGTTTCCACCAAAATCCAGAATACAAGCATGTGGCATATCCTCCAGAATCTGAATAACTCTTTTATATTTCCCATCTGTCTGAGGATGAAATGTTGTGCTGAAGTTCAATTCTGTTCCCATGGCTTCCTGGAAACTCCTCCAATTCCTTGCATTAAAAAGAGTGTCGTGGTCGGATGTAATAGACAATGGCACTCCATGAAGTCTCACGATATGCTCCAGGTACAATTCTACCAGAATCTTCTAAGAATACATCGCACAGAATGACATGAAGTATGCAGACTTCATCAACCTATCCACCACCACCTAGATAGGATCGTGTTTTTGCTCAGTTCTCGGTAGTCTTATCAGAAAATCCATGGTGATGTGCTCCCATTTCCATTATGGAATAGGTAGAGGTTGCAACTCATTAGTAGGTTCCTGATGCTCAACCTTGATCCGGAGACAAGTTACACATTCTGAGACATACTCACGAACGTATTTCTTCATGCTTCTCCATCAGTATTGTCTTTTCTGATCATGGTACATCTTGGTACTCCTACAATGAATAGTAAATCTTAATTTGTGAGCCTCATGCAGAATCGTCTTCTTAATCTCATCCACCTTAGGAACATTAAGGTGGTTGTAAAAGTACAATGCTCCGTCCTCTCGGATTCTCCAATCCTTAAGTTGTTCTCCATTCTGGATTTGAATCTAGATTCCTTGGAGATGTGGATCCTGCCATTGATTCTGCTTAACTTGGTGCACAATATCCTATGTAGAGACCAGATTATACACCATAGCCTGATTATAATCCTTGTAGTACTGAAGATCATAATTACTCACTACTTCAGTTCTTTTCCAATCCTCCAAAGCTAATGATGCCATAGTTCCTATAGCCTTCCTACTAAGGGCATCAGCTACCACATTAGCTTTCCCAGGATGATACTGTTGCGTGAAATCATAATCTTCCATATATTCCACCCATCTCCTCTACCTGAGATTCAGGTCTTTCTGAGTAAACAAGTGCTTCAAACTTTTATGATCAGAAAAGACCTGAAACTTTGCTCCATAGAGATAACACCTCCATCTCTGCAGAGCAAATATTACCACTACTAGCTCTAAGTTATGAGTGGGGTAATTCCGTTCACGTGGCTTCAATTGTCAGGATGCGTAAGCTACAACGTGTCCACTTTACATTGACACACAGCCAAGTCCACTCCTCGAGGTGTCAAAATACACCTCATATGGCTCATCAGTATTAGTAATAGTCAGGACTGGTGCACTTGTTAGCTTGACCTTTAGTTCTTGGAAAGCATTTTCACATTCAGCGTCCTGACTTCTTTCTTGGTCAACCGAGTCATCGATTCGGCTATACTCGAGAAGTCCTTTATGAAGCGCCGATAGTACCCTGCGAGTCTGAGAAAACTTCAAATCTTTGCCACATTCTTCAGCCTTTTCCACTATGGCACAGTCTCAATCTTGGAAGGATCTACAGAAATTCCTTGTCCTAATATCACATGCCCAAGGAATTTCACTTCCGTCAGCCAGAAGTCACACTTCTCCTTCTTCGTATACAGCTGGTGTTCACGAAGAGTCTGAAGAACAATTCTCAAATGCTGTTCATGTTCTTCCCAAGTCTTCGAATGCACTAGAATGTCATCAATGAAGATGATCACGAACCGATCTAAGTAGAGTCAGAAAACTAAATTCATTAAATCTATGAACGTAGCCGGGGCATTCGTGAGCCCAAAAGGCATTACCAAAATCTTGAAATGTCTGTACCGAGTTTTAAAGGCAGTCTTTGAGATGTCCTCCTTAATTTTCAGTTGATGATACCCAAACCTCAAGTCAATCTTAGAGTACTACTGTGATCCACCCAATTGATCGAATAACTCATCGATCATCGGCAGTGGGTATTTGTTTTTCACAATCACTCTATTTAATTGACGGTAGTTAATGCACAACTGGAGAGATCCATCGTGCTTCTTCACAATAGCATAGGTGCACCCCAAGGGGAAGTATTATTCCTTATAGACCCCTTTTCCACTAGCTCCTTGAGCTGCTTCCTTAATTCTCTCATTTCGGCAGGTGCCATCTAGTAAGGAGGAATAGAAATAGGTGTTGTTCCCAAAATCAAATTAATACTGAATTCAATCTCCTGATGTAGCGGCAACCCAGGTAACTCATTAGGAAACACATCCGCGAACTCATCCACCACAGGAATTTCCGCATTGTCTCCAATTACCTCAGGTTCACCTTCTAAAACAAGAAGGGAAGAAAAACAAGCTAGGTTCCTACGTCCCCCAACACTGTACCTCAACAGTTGTTCTCCCAGGAATGGGTTCATATCTGCCTGATAAGAAATCATTGCTCCGGCGTTTGTCACTAAAGTCACTCTTCTACGGTAGCAATCAACAATTGCACCGTATTTTGACAACCAATCCATTCTGAGTACCACGTCAAACAGAATCATTGGAAGGATTATCAAGTCAACTCTCAGCCGCTAACCACCAATTGTGATTTCACACAATCTACACACACTTAACACCTCCACACATCCCAATGGGAAGCTCAATGTCATCGGGACTTCCAAGTCCTCAAATTTCAGTTTCAAAGTTCGAACAAAAGAACTTGATATGAAAGAGTGTGTAGCACTACTATCAAATAGTACATGTGCTAAAGAGTGAGAGATCAGAATCATATCCTCAACCACCGTGTTGCTGGCCTAACCTCCAGAACTACCTCCTGTCAGGGCATAAACTTGTCCCTACACTTTTCCTCTCCCTTTATCACCAATATTAGGCCTTTGGGCTCTCGGCCTATATTGCTATGGTGGAGGCATCTGTACCGGTCCTGGCGCTTGAGGCTGAAACTGTGGATATTGAGGCAAACGGTAGGTTGGCACATGAGGGTATGGCATTGGCATATGCATCTGTGGCTAATAAGGCGGCACAAACTGTGGTGGCCTTTCCTGACTGTAAGAAGCCTCACTCTGAGATTGCTGAGTCGGCGACTGATTCTGATTAGGACAGTTCCTCCTAATGTGGCCAATCTGCCCATAATAATGGCACTTGGGTCTATAGGGACCACTCCTGTCACTTCCAGAGGAACTGCTACCACCACTAATCATTTCTCCACCAGTCTGTCCCTAGTTGCGGTTTCTTTTGCCACTCCATTGTGGCCCGCCTGAAGCAAATTGTCCACTAGAAGTAGAAACTCGACTAGCTGCTTCCTTGCTTTGCTGATAAGCTAAGTTATCTTACTCCATGCTTATAGTAGCAGCTACCAAATCCAAAAAATTCTAGATCCTTAAAGCCATCAAGGGCCTCCCTACAGAATTCTTGAGAACCCTTTCAAATTTGAGACATCTGAGGTGGTCAGAGTCCACCAAAGATGGCACAAACCGAGATAAGTTATTAAATTTGGCCTCATACTCCCTCACGGATAGGTCGCCTTGTAGCAAGGACATAAATTCCATCGCCTTTTCATCCCTATGGCTCTGAGTGAAGTATTGCTCATTAAAAATGGTTTCAAACTAGAATTCTGCCTCCTGGGGTCCTCCCTCACTATTGAACGTGGGGATTGGTGCACGTCTAAATTCCTGGAAGTAACTCTGCTTTCTATCTTCAGCCGGTTGCTCATTTTGAGCTCGAGTGGCCACTGCTTGAAAGGCAGTATACATGGCATCCAAGAACTCTTGGTTCTGTGGTGCCAGTTGGTTAACAAATCTCTGATGCAGCAGCATCTTCTTTAACTAAAAAGAAACTAGACTGTTTAGTGGATTCCTAATGTCACACATGTATGTACAATCCTGGGGTTTCTTAACCGAAGGCTCAGATACCACTCTGTCACGTCCCCCACACAGGGATCTGTGATGTGGAAGCTCGATTAGTGATTAAACGAGATAGAGAACAAAATATTAAGGAAATTCCCAAATGAGCCCTACATTTAACTGAAAATAAAGTACAAGGGGGAGATTCTTAAAACTTAAGCCTCTGACAACACACAGGGCTCCACCCGTAAGACATACATTATTATACATACATGAACATGTAAATAACATTATAGACATCAACCACAGTCTAAAAGTCCAATAATCAGAGTTTACAAAATTTACAATTCTTACATATATCCAAGAGGATGAACACAATCATCACTTGATCGATGGTAGCACAACTCAGCTACTCCGCACCGCTCCTAGAGTCACCTGCGAGGGGTTTAATATTTATAAAAACAGATAAAATGTGAGCGAAAGGCCCAGTATGATATAATTTGAAATAAACTTTATAAATAAATGAATAAATAAATAAGCGAGTAAATAAATAACTGGATAAGTAAATAAATTAGACATTCAGTTTCAACACAACAGCCGGAACCTCACATCCTTTTTCTCAAAGGAAATATAACTGAAAATCACCGTATTACAGGCATCAGCAAGTAATTTATGCTAAGATAAATTACTTACATAATCACATGCACAAGCCTTATCACCCCTGGGTAAGGTTTCAGGCTATGCCCCCAAGGATGCACTCTCCATATCCTGTCTAGGCCATCAGCCAGTTAACCGATTTGCAAGATCTCTTATCTTAAGAAATCATTCATTAAACTTTATGAAATCGTTTATTATAATCCCACGAACTACACAAGCCATGGGCCCCATGAACTACAACAAGCCATGCATTCCATGAACTATAACAAGCCATGGATTCCATGAACTACAACAAGCCATGGTTTTCAAATATTTTTTGTAACGCCCCCATACGCTAAACCGGTCTAAGGCCGAATTTAGCGAGGAGGTGCTACTTAAAACATACTTTTATACTTAAAACAATATCATCTTTAAGATGCGGAAACTTGTGGTTGATTTCATCACAAAATTTTCTTAAAAGTTTTTGAACAAAATGAGTAAGTGTGCAACCACAAATCTTAAACATTAAATAGTTATTCAAAAGTGACATAGTAACAAAACAAAAACATTTTGAGCCCATCTATTATTTGGAAGTACATATAAGCAAGATGTCGATGTAAGACTTGGAGTACTCACCAACCTTGAAATCATATTTCTTTTTACTCTTGAATAACAACAACATCATCTCGCATCACAAGGTAAAACTAATGAGCGAAAAACTCGGTAAGTAGATTTCAAATCAAGTAAGTATCTAAAATCTCTGTGGCTAAAATCTCTTTGTTAATCATTGTTCATTAACTTTCATACTTATTCTTAGTTTAGGTATGATACAGAACTTCGGTTTCAAGTAAGCCTCTCTATACAGGACCTTCTCTAATTTTGGCCAATTCTCTTCTCTTAAACACTAAGCGGGGTTTTTAGAATCTCTTTCTCTTGTGATCAACAAGAAACTTCCCACTCGCATTTTTCTCTAGTTGTCTCAAAGAGACAGTTTCTCTAATTTGGGGTACCGGTCCCTCGCACCCCTGCTTACCCAGCCTCTCATCCATATAACATACCATAAAATCTCTTAAAACATAAAAACATAATAAGCATAAATCATAATCTTTTTCAAAATAATTAATCATAAATACTCTTTGAACATAATCATATAAGAATTTCATAAGAGAATAAACTTGCATAATCACAATTCTGAACAAGTTATGTCAAATAGGTCCTGTGATGCAGTTTTGAAAATGCTTTAACTCTACTTACCTGAATTTTGATCACCACTTTGCAAGCACAAACTAGCTGGTTGTGGGGAGCCTTCAATGTGCTAATTAACCTTTAAAAACCATAGCTTTCAAAAAAATCACATTCATGTCATCATTTAACAAACACATAATCTGCGCAATATTACGAAAATATTCATAACGAATTCATCAAAACTCAAAATATTATGAGACCAGTGACAAATAAAAGTAGGCTCAAAACCCTCTTTTTAGAGCTACTACATGATGGGTTTCAGATTTTTCAAACTAACCAAAACAGCCCGAAATCCAGATTGAAGTATAATCTCGTCAGGAAAATAAAAGCTTTTTAACTGAACTTATAAAATTCATAACTAAATGTAGAAAAATCCGTTTGGAGTGATTCAAAAACTCACGTAAAGCTTGAGATGTATACTTTAATAGAAAAATATTAGATCAGTCAAAATCATAAGTATATATGGCACGAAAACAGAATCTACATAGGCTGTACAGAGGACTTGTATTTGAACATTTCATCAAATACCTAGCATGCATATCCTAATCTTCAAAGACCACTCTCAAATACATGAATCCTGATCTTAATAAGAGTTTATCTTCAAATAATCATCAATAATATCAAGCTAAAATCATCAATTTCACCCAGAAACCAATATTTGAACCAAAACCTCAAGAAACTCATTTTTAAGAGTCTACAACCAACATGCATAATAAGCCCCTTCAAAAATCCGAATCTCAAGTAAGATTCAACATCTTAATCTCCAAAATCTTAGTTTTTAGCATAAGAAAGAAGTTACCTCAAAGAAAAATGTGTTCCCAAGCAAATAGAAGCTCCAAATCTTGGTGGTTATTTTTGGTTCTAGGTTGAAAACGAGTTGAAATGGGCTGGTTGAGTTTTTAGCTCATTATCTCTTAAAAACCTAGGTTTGATTCTGAGTTTTGGGTGAGAAAAGGAGTGAGATGAGAGAAGAAAAGGTTATGGTCGGAGTTCTAGGTTTTTTTTGCTGAAATAGACCCAAAATGAAGTCTAAACATGCTAGAAACTAAACAAAAGTAGAGTGACCTTATAATATGACAAGTGTCTAGGTTTTTCTAAGTCTCTAACATTTTTCCTAACCTCATAAAATCAGCTCTAAAGTCTTTATTTTTCTTCTTCATTTAGGTGCCTAAAGTTCACTCATTTTGCTAAAATAGTCTTCTCTCACAAAAACTCAAAATAACAACTAAGTCCTCAACACATTTACATAAAACCATATAATAAAATATAAAATAATAATTCTTCATTAAAGCAAATCATAATAGAGGTAAAATATCATAGCATATAATCATAATAAATATAATTCCTTTTCTTCATAAGTTTAGCACATTGAGTTCCCACATCGAGCTAGTTGTACTGCACATTAAAACTGAAAACTCAATTAGCGAAGCTATAAGTTTAATAAAATCATATGATAGCTATCATAATAAAATATAATGCCAACAAATAACTTTAAGGTAAATGGAAAATGTGATGCATGATTTTAATTTATTAAATTTATTTATTATTGGCTTAAGGCTTAATTAAATCTCGGGTATTACATTTTTCTTTCGCAAACAAGCCACTTTCTTTAAAACATATGCAAGGCCAAAACTCTTTGAAAATAGGCTCACAAGGAAAAGGGGATAGAAATCCTACCTCACAATATCAAACCTTTGACTAGTGTTACTCTATTTTGGCTTTTGCTTCCTCCAAGCCTTTCAATCCGAGCCCTTAGCTAGCAATCACACAAAACAATACTTTAGGATCAAACTCTCATTCCTAAAGCAATTCAATCTCAATTACGAAGCAAGATTTCCTATTAGTGTGCCCTAATCAAATTTCATGTTTCAAATCATCATTCCAAGGGTTTTGAATCTCAAAACATGGATTAAGGATGCTAATCCATCTATCTCAAGTCCCCAAATGAAGCTAATTTGGGTTCTCCTAAAAAACAGAGGTCAAAACAGCATTTTCAGGCAAAGCAGGGTCAAACCCCGTATACATCGGTTGATCGGTGATAGAGCAGTGCAATACCACCATTCGATCGGTGGTGTTCACTTTCGGTCGACCGGTCAGGTCGACCTCACTGGTCCACCGGTTGCCATGCGATCCGGTGATTGGTGGAATCAGCCGGGCTAGGAAACTCACCAAAATCAGTCTGAAAACTTGCAATCTCAGTTCCAAATCAAAATATCTCAAAGGCAAACAATAGATCCGGGTTCTAGGTACTAAATCTAGTCCAAAGAACCCAAGATCTCCAATTTCTACAATGGTTTTACTCAAAATCCATCAAAATTCGTTTTGAACCAAAAATAGGTTTTCAATTCCACAAATCTGAGATTCAAGATAGGGATTTTCAGAAATCTTACCTCAAATCCTTCTCTTGATGTTGAAAACTTCTTTAAATCCTTCATTGGTTCAAGGTCCGGTCGTTTTGGTAAAAATTGGAACGGGTGAGAGAGAAAGAGAGAGAGTGCGAGAAGGAGAGTGAGGAGAGAGAGTGAGGGTGCACGGGAAGGAAAGGAAAAGAAAGAAAAGGAAAAGGAAAGAAAAAGGAAAAAGAAGAAAGAAAAGAAAGGACAGGTGTCCAATATTTAAAATGACAGTCTAGAAATGTGCCCATACACACTTCTGGGTAAAAAATGTAAATACTGAGAGCATTTAAATACTTTTGAATTATTTAAATTTACACGTCAGAAACATTTAATAACCAATAATCAATTAATTAATCCAAATTAGACAACGGTTAAAACCGCTGTCATATCACTTGGACATTTAATGACTCTGGATACGACGACTGTTATTAAACCGTCATTGTATCTTTGGATCTCCTATTTGTTATAGTGGGAATTCCTTGGTCTCTCTAATCTCTGGTACTTCTCGGTAAAAAAATTTGTCTCTTTTCCTTCGATGATACATCATAGAGGCATGCAAGAAAAAAACAGGCACTAACTTGAAGCTTGTAGTTTGATAGATTCTGTAATTCCTTAATATTATTATTATTATTATTATTATTATTATTATTATTTTCTGTTGTTGGGAGACATTGGGTGAATGTAATGTTTTATATTATCTATTCTGTTGTTACAATTGCCAAGTAGCCTCTGTTCTTTTGAATTTTATACCTTAAGGGCTAGGCTAGTTCCATAAAAAATGCAATATTTCGACAGCAATTTGTTCGAAACATGAAGCTCATTCGATACTTGAATTCTTGTGAATCAATATTTCGACATTAGGTGCGTGTTCGGTTCGTAGGTCTGGGCCCATGCAGTCCTATTTGAATCAAGTTCGCCATCCGAACGTGCTTTTGAAACAAAAAATTGGGATTGTGTTTGAATTGAAAAATCTATATAAATTCCCAATTTTGGTATTTGGTCACCCGAGAATTTGGTGATTTGAACTTTTTGCTGTAGTAAGAATTTCATAATTTTAAATTTAAACAAAAAGTTCAAATAACATAAATTATACCAAACAGAGCCATGGTTTCGCCAAACTTCCCCCAATTTCCCGGTAAAGAGCCCACAGATGCAAAATGGCTTATTTAATCATTAGTTGCTGGCTTTTTTCTTCTTACAAGATCTAAAAGTTAATAATTTCCATGCTCTTCAATAATTTGATGTGCATGTTTTATTACTTCTCAGATTAATTTTTTTGGTATGTACGCCAGGTCCGAGCCTGAGGTAATGGAGGAAATTGTCAAAGACATTCTAAACAGATTGGAAAACATGTCCTCTAAAGATGAATTCAAGGATCTGGTTGGAATTGACATACAAGTTCAAAACATTGAACTATTACTATCTTTCAGTTCATTTGATGTTCTTATTGTAGGACTTTGGGGCATGGGCGGTATTGGAAAAACCACCCTGGTCGAAGTCATATTCAGTCGATTTGCTCCTCAATTTGAAAGTTATTGCTTTTTAAGAAATATTAAGGAGACAAAACGACATAAACTTCACAAGTTACAAAAGAAACTCTGCTCTGAATTGTTGAAGGAGAAAATAGTAAATGTCAATCAATTTGTAAAGGATAGGCTTCGGCGTACGAAGGTGTTAGTCGTTCTTGATGATGTAGATGATGTCGAGCAGTTAGAGTATTTGGTTAGAGATCGCGATTGGTTTGGCCAGGGGAGTAGAATCATTATAACAACTAGAGATAAGCAAGTCCTGACGAATATCGAAGCTGATGGAATATATGAGGTTGATGAATTAGGGCCCGTTTGTTTGAGAGATTGAGATCCAAATATTGAAGTTTTTGACTGAAGACACTGTTTGGTGTCGGGTTTGACTGAAGACAGGTCTTGAATCACGGGTCTCTTTTTGGGTCCTGATTCAAAATCAGGACCCCCCCGGATTCACCCACAACTCAAATCTGTGCACAGTGAAAACACTGTGCTCTCTGTCTCTGGAGGAGTAACTCCTCGTGACCAACCTCCATCCAACCCCACGTTCTTGCACAGAGAGCTCGTCTTGGCAGAGAATCTCTCCACCTTCTCCGGTTTCTGCTGCTTCAAAATTTGTCTCCTCTCTTCCCTCGTTTCCTCCGATCTCAATCTCCTCTCTTCTCAACTCAAAAGTTTTTTTGACTCCTCTCTTCTGCGGTTTTGTACAGTTTTGACTCCTCTCTTCTGTGTCTCTGCTCTCTCTTCTTTCTCCTTCATCTTCACTCATTTCTGTGTACAGTCGCACCTTGCAGAGTTCTTCACCTGTCTGAGTTTGATGAGAAATGTTTCGCGTAAAGGTCTGCTCGTGAACAGACGGCCGAAGCTTCACATTCGGTACCACTTTCGTCGGTTCTACACACGCTTGGCCACTTCACTCCGTCGCCGGAGAGGAACAAGCCGGTCATCGGACAAATACCGAAAACCGTCATCCGCGTTTGGTGTTTTGCCGGAAGTGCCGTTAATCTCCTCCTCAGATTCGAACAATTTACCGGTAAGTGATCCTCACATATACCACGGTTGATTTGCCTGTTTGGGGATTAGGGTTTATGTCGAATGTTTTGTGTGGTTATGTTTGCTGTCAAATTTACCGGTCATTTGAGATTTGTGTTTATAGATCAGTGGTTTTTGTGTTTGCAATTTTTATGTGAAATTCATTTTATGAAATTTATGGTATTCGATTTATTGTGGTCAATGCTACAGTGTCCCTAGAAATGGAAACATAGAAGCCCACCTCTTGGCCGGTTATTTCTAAAGATGTATAGGGGATTAATTCTATCCCTCTTTGCATTTCTTCTGCTGTTTTGGTAGATTTGAATGTTTAATAAAATCATTCTCTAAGTTTTTCCATCGAAAAAGTAAAAGCCATTGAATGCACGAATAGAAAACACAGTATACGGCATTCTAAACCTCAGTACTACATAACGCCAATTCTCAGACCCAGAACACGAGTTCAAAGAAGAAAAACAAAAGAGTGTAGAATAACACCGATTTACAAAAAAAAAAAAATCACACCGGCTAGGTTGTCTTCTCTTTATTATTCTACACAATGATGAGATGTACTAGCTAGGTTGTCTTCTCTTTATTATTCTACACAATGGCTTTAAGACAGGCCCCTCTCGCTCCAAAACAAAGTTCCAACTGCAAACTAGCTAAGGCAGAACATAGGCATATTAAGGATTTCCTTGATCTTTGAACAATATGTTGACAATTAATCAGCCGTACGACAAATACACCTTTGGAGCTAGAAGACAAACTAACTTCATATACTTCAACAACAAGTGTAGATTAATGTATATGATGATCATAATCTTGGTTAACAGTATGCAGTCTCTCCCTGTGTTTCTGAGATGTGTCCACCATTTCAATAATACAGGATTAAAAATTCTGATATTATTATCAACTCGCTTCGTTGGCTACACAATCCCAATAATTAAAGAAAACAAAGTTTCATAAGTTGGGTTGTTTGATTAGTAGGATGTTGTTAGAAGTACACAATTCGCTTACTAAGTGGTGTAAAAAATAAGTGAAAAGAAGAAAGAGTACTTATGTTTGTTGTTGGCCTTTTGCTTCTTATAACTTATCTGTTCTCCATCCATCTCGACAAGCAAATTTTCACAACATAAGACAAACTTCAAATGCCTCTTTTGTCTAATATATATATATATATATATATATGTGTATATATATATATATGAGCAGGAAAAACAAGTGATAACTATCCTTTATAGCCATAGTATATGAATTAGAATTATTTTGGTACATGAGCTTTCTTGGAGTGAATCCGGAAAATTCCAAATTTGGAGTAATTGGGATACATTTTGAAATTTATGATTGACGGACATAATTGTCCTTGTTTGTTAGTGTAGATATACCATAACGTTAAAGCTCCAAACACACACATAAACTCTATGCTGAGGATTCTTCTATTTTGGCTGCCATATGCATTTGTAGATGCCTAGGAAAAACACGGACGAGAGGCCATTGTATTGGAGTGACGATGCGGAGGGGTTCCTACTTGAGCGTCTCTACGAGTACCATAGTGTCAACCACGGGAAGCAACCGGAATCTCGTCACTACAACCATTGGGCTACCCAAATGGCCAATTTTTTTGATGGCTATGTACCAGCCGGTGAGCGCCTTAAGGAGAAACGCCGCCGACTTAGTAAGGTCTACGCAGCGTTCAAAATGTTGCAAGACCATACTGGAGTTGGGTGGGATTCTATCAACAACACTTTCACATGCTCGGAGGAGTTGCGGAAAGATCTTTCTAAGGTATAATGTGCGATTCATTAGTGGTCACTGATTCAAAAATATGACCAATTATGTGTGATAAGCTCACAATTTTGTTTAAAATTTTGCTAGAGAAACCGGGAAGTCAACACAATTTTAAGTAACGGTTGGAAATTGAACGACATGCACTTGGCTGCCATCTTCCCCAGTCGTGTTGTTGCTACTGGTGCAAGATCATACAACCCCACCGTGGAACAAGCGCATGTGGATAGTGTTCCCCCGAATGAAGTTGGAGGTGGGAATGAGGATCCACAAAATGAACAAAATTCTCCGTACCAAAACAGTGATGACGATGACGCACGTGTTGTCTTTGGCCGCCGCGCTGAACGTCAACAAAGGGAAAATGCGACCAACGTTGCCTCGTCTTCACGTACGATTCGGAAGAAGTCGACAAGGTCACGCAAATCCAATGGCAGTACACGAGAAGAGCTACTTGAAGCGGTGCGGGACATGCGCAATGATTTGCGGGAAGACATTCGATCAGCCAAAGAGAGCCTTCCGAGTGACAACACTGTCAATGGAAGAAGTGAAGCCAATATGATACTACAGTCACTTGTGGAAATGGGAATTGATCCGCGTACACGTGTCCTCGCGTATGATAAAATAGCTAAGGACGCCGCATGGCGCCCAATTTGGCAAGATCTTGATGATTCGTCGAGGAGAGCATTCTTAGAAACATTTGTTCAAGTGCCCGACCCCCCTAATGTTCGTAATCCTTATTTCCAGCCACCTCCAAACTTCTCGCAAGTGCCTAATCCTTATAGCCAACAACATACCCCCTTTGGACACCCCCAAAACTCGTTCCATCAGCCCCCAAACCTCTACGGCCATCACCCGCCCCCCTATGGACAGCCCCCAAACTCCTTCAACGATCCACCTAATCCCTACACCCGTCCACCGACACCTTAAACTGCATGGTCACTTACTTATTTCTCCGCCTGACGTAGTATGAGATGGTCTATTTTCCCCTTACAGTTGACCACGGCTTATTACGTTATTCTTTGTTTGAGTGTTTCATTCTATTGTGGTGGGTTGAGATGTGAAATCCCGGATTTGAGTTTTAGAATTAACTTGTTGTATTCATTGGTATTCTTTAGTTACTCTTGTTTCGTATGAGACTTCTATTGATTTAATTTGAGTATGAGACTATGTACCCCGGATTTGAGTTTGTA
Organism: Morus alba; assembly: GCA_012066045.3. Lineage (NCBI taxonomy): Eukaryota > Viridiplantae > Streptophyta > Magnoliopsida > Rosales > Moraceae > Morus > Morus alba. Next base: position 5,869 of record JABXEQ010000232.1, on the reverse strand, counting down.
CTATAAACTTGTTAGTGTTCATTTGTGTTCTTCTAATTTGAGTATGAGACTATGTACCCCGGATTTGAGTTTTATAATTAACTTGTTAGTGTTCATTTGTGTTCTTTTGAGCTATTGTTGCATAGAGAATGACATATTAAATTGCAAGCTTATGTTCAAGGTATTATGTTGTAATCTTTATATGATATTACCAAAACAGGTTCAAAGCTTCAAGATGCAGGGAGAAGGATCCGGGCATGCAAATGACTCGGACCAGAGAAGGGCAGCCGCCAGACGACGACGACGATTTATGGCTGCGACCGGAGCTGCACTAGCCACTGCCGCGTTTTTGGACATTGACACAGTACCAAGGCCCATGCACACTTCCTCTTTGAGAGGCATCGATAAGGTTAATGAGTTGTTAGCGAACAATAATGAAGCTGCTATGTATAACAAGGTGCGTATGGGACCACGTTGTTTTATGGTTCTTTGTGACATACTGACTGAGAGACGTTTGTTACGACCCTCGCACAACATGAATGTACCAGAACAATTATTTGTGTTTTTAACAATTGCTTGCCAAAGTCAAAGTAACCGTGAAGCGCAAGACATATGGCAACATTCTGGGGAGACAATTTCCCGACGGTTTACTGATGTCCTCGACGCTATATGTGCACTATACGATGACTTTGTTAAACCCCCTAAGTATGACAAAGTGCAAGGTTTTTTACGTCAGAATCGGGAAAGATATGGTACATGGTTTGACGTAAGTTCTCTAGCTCGTTTACCTATGTCTTGTGTTAGTCATTCTTTCAATTGTTCTTGCTTACAATATCATTGTTCAGGATTGTGTTGGCGCGATTGACGGAACTCATATACCATGTACACCGATTGGAGTTCCAAATCCTACGGCGTACCGCAACAGGAAGGGTGTGAACTCCCAAAACATATTGGCAGTCTGCTCCTTCGATATGAAGTTCACGTACATGCTATCTGGATGGGAAGGTTCAGCGCACGATGCTAGAGTGCTAACGGAAACGTGCTCCGATGATAGGTTCAACTTCCCACGTCCCCCACCAGGTTATATTTCATAACGTATTTGTAATTATAGGTATTACTATTATGGGGCATAAATTGCATCCTAACTTATAGAAGTTGTGCAGGAAAATACTATCTTGTTGATGCGGCGTACGCCAATTATGATTGTTTTCTCGCTCCCTACAGAGGTGAGACTTACCATTTGCCTGATTATAGAAGGAGACGTGGTGGATTTCAGGGAGGTAGAGATATTTTTAACTACAAACACTCGTCGCTACGTAATTGTATAGAGCGAACGTTCGGGGTTTGGAAGACTAGGTTCCCTATCCTAAGGCGTCCCAATAATACGTATCCAATGGATAAACAAGAGAAGATTCCTATTGCCTGTGCAATACTGCATAATTTCATTCACATGTTTAATGAGGGGGACCCCCTTCTAAATCAATACTACTGTGATGGTGTACCGGTAAGCGAAATAGATCCGCACAATGATGATGATTTTGACGACGATGACACTGATAGTAATGTCCCTGAAGGGCCAGTTGTAACAGGAGGTAGTGTTAGTCGTACAGAGATGGGTCGTTTTAGGGATCGCATTGCGAACGAAATGTGGGCGGAATATCAGAGAAGCCGTGGGAGAAACGTTTGACAAGCGGATTGATGCTGGCGTTTAATGGGGTACTTTCTTTACTTTCACGTTTTCTGCTTTATCTTTTTGTCTCTACCTTTCATATGCTTTGTGTGCATAAACATTTCTCAGAACATTCAAGACACTGTGGCTAGGGGTTTCTGTAATGAGCTTGCTCTAATGTGTTATATTTCGGACATGGTACGGGGCTTGTGTTTTTTGAAGGTTAACCATTACTGTATACACTTCTAATAGGCCGTAATGTCATTGTTTTGTGTTTATGTTTGACTACATATTCTTGGTTTTGTAATTTTGTAAAAAAATTTTCTCAGGTGATTTAAAGTGAATTTGTAGACAGATCTTGGCCTTGTTTCCCAGTGCTGTTTGACAAAGCATGTGGTCAGAATGAGTAAGCAGTATCTTGCAAATGTGGCCTTGAAAATAAATGTAAAAGGTTGGGGGAAGGAGTACTGTACTTGTTGATGCAATATCAAGCAGTATCTTACATAATGTAAAGTTTCAGTGAATGACATTGTGATTAAAGCGGTGGCTGTCGCATTGAGAAATGTTTAATGGTAATAACTCAAGACACGCTTTGTATCATCATTTGCCAAATTGATGCAGTTTTTATCTCTCCTTTTAAATTTTGTTCATGCTCTAAAAGTGGCTTTTCCGATTTGATACATGGCGACATCGGGATCTTTGAGAAAGGAGAGGTCATTCCATGTGACTCTGTTGATATATCAATTGCAGTGGCTACCGAAAAGGTAATGCTGATCTTCTTAGTTAAGCTTGTTCATACCATATCCAATCACACTGTAATAATTATAACATTCCAGGGTTTGATGACTCCAATAGTGAGAAATGCTGACCAGAAGAGTATATCAGCCATCTCCTCAGAGGTACGCTGATGCCGTGGCTTTAATTTTGTTGTTATAGAATGTTGCTGTCCTGTTCTTTCTTTTCGTCTCTTTTCTTACTTGGGGCTAAAAAAATGTTGTGCTTTGGCAATTATGATTCCAAGGGGGAACTTTCAGGTGAATTTTGAAAGTTCTTAATTTCCTTTTTCAAGTGCTTCAATCCCTATACCTGTCTCTTTCCTTTAAAGCGATAAATCTTTATGCAGCATTTCAAACTTAGGACTGTTTCCAGTGGACAACTTTTGTGCGATTATAAACCCGCCACAGGTTATTCGTCGCTCCATTTTGTGTACTGTAGCATGTGTCTATCACCTGCTACCTCTTTATCACCGATGAGATATTTGGTGTTACTTTTGCAGGCTGGTATCCTTGCTGTTGGCCGAGGCAACAAAGTTGTTGAGCCAGTTGTTGGAAATGATGGTAAGATGAAGATATTCGTTTCGTATTGTTTGCTATCAGATAGTTGGTGCCTTGAGATTGTACTATATAACGTGACCCTTCTTTCTGTTTTTCCTGTAGGAGTTGAGAGAGCTGCAGTTGTGGATGTGATTTATGGATTGATGCTTGATTTGTTAATTGATTACATCCTTTGTTTGGCAGTGCCTCCTGCATACTATGCCCATCTTGCTGCTTTACGTGCTCGTTTCTACATGGAGCCGGAGACCTCTGGTAGTGGGTCAATGACAAGTGGCGCTGCTGCTGCGCGCGGAGGAATGGGCCAGGGGCCAGGTGCACGAAGCATGCGTGCGCCAGGTGGAAATGCTGCTGTGCGACCCTTGCTTGCACTAAAGGACAATGTCAAGAGGGTGATGTTCTACTGTTGAGCTCCCAGTAGGTTTTATTTTGTGGTGAGTCGGGCAAACATTTGTAAGGGTATTGTAAGGGTATTATTAACTAAACTAGTGTTTTGGAGAATCTGATTCGGGGTAGAGGTCTTTTCTGCCGTTCATGTATGAAATCACAAATGGCATCTCCTTTCCTTACAAATGTCTTTGCTGCTTTGTTTGCTGTTGTCAACACAAAATTTCCAGAGGTTGGCGAGCTTATATTGAGGAGGATTGTCTTGCAGCTCAAAAGAGCATATGAGCGTAATGACAAGGTGCATTTTCTCCCCCCTTTTGTTAATTTAACGGCTGACTTTCAGTATGTGAACATGTCTTGACATAGGTTTATACCTGCTCTTACATTATTATTTATTTGTTTCTTGGCCAGCCACAATTACTTGCTGCTGTTAAGTTTATAGCACATTTGGTAAACCAGCAAGTGGCGCACGAGATTGTTGCTTTGAATTGCTTACTGTGTTGCTGGAGAACCCTACCGATGACAGTGTTGAAGTTGCTGTGGGCTTTGTGACTGAATGCGGATCTATACTGCAGGACCTTTCACCTAACGGATTGCATGGTATGATTTCTATGGAATTCGAATTATATGTGCTATGCTGTGTGATTTTATCTGTTTATTATTTTACGTGTTTATGCTTCATCCTACAAATGTATACCAGAAGCTCATCTCTCTTTCCCCACACCATCATCTCTCTTCCTCCTACTTCTTTGTAGGAAAGGCTATAACCGGATGATTGTATCAAGGAAGGAGGCTGCCATTGAAATTTTATCTACTACCTGGAATAACGTATTTGATTGGTGAATTTGGTCTTGCCATTGATACTGCAATCTCACGTGCCGTTCTCTACATTCACCCAGGAAAATGGAATCTGTTGACCCAATTGTATATGAGATAGCTTATTTGAGTTACATTTTTGTTGTCTGCTTTATAGCGCATTTCGACATGAGTATCAACAGTGAGCAAAGGTGTTCTCAAAGAGAATCTCATCCTCTTGGCAAACAGTATGACATATGCTGCAAAATTTGATTAGTTCCAATTCTGGTGGTTATAAGGCGTTAACAATGTTCAAGTTCCATTTACTGAAGCTATTAATTGTAAGAAATTGGAATTTTGTCTAATTTATTGAAGGAATAATAATAATTGCGCTTTGGCAATTATGATTGGATAAGTGAAAGATTTCTTGTGTTCTCCATTTAACATTTTTGTCCGAATTGATTAATAGTAGGTGCATCAAATCATTTTTTCTACTAATTGGCTTGTTATATAATTGTTGCTCGTGGGAGACAAATTTGATATATACTTGACTATTTATATAATTTTAATTCACATTTTTTTCATATATTTTGCACTTAACTTGTTATAATTTTGAGTTATAATTATTTGCATAATTTTTTTTCTACTTCATTTTTTTAATTATACGACAAATTATTTTTATTTTTAAATTACATGTAATGAATTAATATTTATTGTATAATTTCTTAAATTAAACATTATTTTGGTCATGATTCAAATTCAGAAAACAAGACAACCAAACACTGGTTCAAATCACATTTCAGGTTTGAATCAAAATCATGCATATACACATCCAAACGAAGGTTCTAATCACTCTGAATCATGATTCAAATCATGAATCATGGATCCGAATCAAATGACTCAAATCACCCTGATTTCAATCCTTATACCAAACGGGCCCTTAAATTCTCATGATGCTCTTCAATTATTTTATGCATCAGCATTCAAAGGAAACTCTCCCTCACCAGTTTATGTAGAAATGTCAAAAAGAGTGGTCACTGAATATGCTAAAGGTGTTCCTTTAGCCCTTAAAGTTTTGGGCTGTCACCTTTGTTCCAAGAGCATAGAAGAATGGGAAAGTGAACTGAAAAGGTTGGAAAATATTCCCTATGACAAAGTTCAGAATGTGTTGAAAATGAGTTATGATGGCCTGTGTTTCGAAGAGAAAAATATATTTCTCGATATCGTGTTTTTCTTTATTGGCATGGAACAGGATGATGCAAAAAGAATACTCGATAGCTATCGCTGGGGAGTTGCTATGGGAATTAGTGTTCTCATTGACAGGTCTCTTTTAACAATTGATCATTCCAACCAGCTGTCTATGCATGATCTGGTACAAGACATGGGTAAAGAAATTGTTCGTCAGGAATCTCCAAATGAGCCTGGAAGGCGCAGCAGGCTTTGTTTTGCTGAAGATGTTTGTAGTGTCTTGAAAAATGAGACTGTAAGTACCATATACATTGTGTGTGTTCGTGTGTGTGTGTGTGTATGTGTGTTTTTTTTTTTTTTTTTTTTTTTTTTTTGCTCATTTTTTTGAATTGTCTCAATTTCAGGCAACCCCAGAAATTCAAGGAATGTCCCTAGACATGTCTAAAATTCGTGCTGTCATATGCATGAGTTCTAGACTTTTCGAAGCAATGCCTAATCTCAAATTCCTTCGGTTTTTTGG
>JABXEQ010000229.1:0-17696 GCA_012066045.3 Morus alba | reverse complement strand
AATTGCCTAGTTGATTGTTTCTCCATAGGAGCCAAATGTGTGTGTGCATGCGCGCTTGTCCAAAAATTTATAAATATGACCCAGACAGGGTTATATCTGAAATTTTAGTCACCTAGTTATGCGTAAAACAATATGAGTGGTCGAGTCTGGGTCCACGAAAAATGATAAAGAAAAATTGATGAATTTAGATTATATGACTCTAAATTTTTATTTATTATTCTTGATTGATATTTTTTTAATTAAAATTATTTAATTAAAAAAGATATTAAGCACGAATAAAGGATAAAAATTCAGGCTTATATATCTAAGGAATATGTCTCTTTTTTCATGATGAATAAATTATTCATTCTGGTGGAGATTTATCTCTATTACTCACAAAAAAAATAGGTCATACTTACTCACCTAGCGAGATCCACCTTTTATGTAGTGAGATTATAACTCCATTGGAATAAACAGGGGAGCTCTTTCAGTATTTTAAAACTGCATGTCTAGTCAGTTTAAGCTATTGTCATTGTCTAGGCTTATTGTTATTGCTATTGTTATTATTGTTGTTGTTGTTGTTGTTGTTAGACCAAATAGACTAACAATCAGCGTTTTGTACTCACAGAACAGATACTTCAATCCTGTTAAAATAGAAACTAAAATTTCCGCGTGAAAGAAAATGTGAAATAATAAAGACACAGTAATATGGTTATTTAACGTGGCCAAAAACCCTTTAAAGAAAAAACCTACGTGTGTTGAACACAACAGCACAAAGAAGGAATCCACTAACACCAAAACACTTACAAAGCTTGGCTTTACAAGAAACTTCCCGAATCTAAACCAACTCCTAACTCATAGTGACTCCTTCTAGACTCGTCTTCAGACTCATCGCCTATGATAAGCTGTGATTTTCTCTCACAATTAAGCACACATGAAAACACTCAATTTTTCTTCTCACAAAAATGAACGCTCAAATTTCTAATTCGTGCTCTCTACATATAAAGGTCTCAAGATGACCTCCTTAAATAATGAACCTAGACATGAGAGAGGTCTATAATATCTCTACTTGATCGGGGTTGAGATATGATTGCGATCTTCTTGATTGAATTACTTCATTGAATCCAACTATTTCTGTGTGAACAGAATATTCAATCCTGCAGCTATCAAAACAAATTGGACAAACAACTTGTGATTTATTAATAAAAATGGATTCAATCATAATCCGAATTGATCAAAAAAAATCCGAATGAAATGTCTAGATAACGTAATCAAAGAATGAAGTGATCCTTAATGAACCTAGACTCAATTATGCACAAGGATCAAAAACACAAATACCGAAATCACAAAAATTTGTCAAAAATAGATGAGATAAATTTGTGATAAGCAAATCAAAAATATTATTTCATAAAACGGAAACCTTATCTTGTAAATAATCAAGCTCAAGTCAACCTGTGTTAACAGCCAATAAAATCTGCAAGTATCCAATCAAATCGGGTTATTTATGAAAACAAATCATGAAAAAATTAATCAACAAAATAAGAAAACAATGTATAAAAAGAGCAACACATTATTAAATTGATTTGATACAAGGATGACAATAAAAATACACAAATCCAATGTCAATCACAAATGCCACATATGATTACAAATCCTAACAATCTCCTCCTTTATCATGTTAGTATCAAAAGCATTAATTCATAAAAAACTTGCAATGACAAAGTGTTAGTCCCAAAAGGTTATCATTCATGCTCAGTGGACAACACATTAATTTCTTCCCCTTTCATAACAAAAATCACTCCCCCAAAATTATCATCTGAAATTACTCCCCATTAATTTCTCCCCCTTTTTGATCCAAGGAGGTCAAAGTATGCAGAAAAAACATGTCTAAAAATAATAAACCATGTCGAAGAATATTAAGTATAGACCCAAATGAAAATGCTAGAAGTCTCAAAATAATGCTACGGAAGCATCAAAGTGAACGAAGGCATAAGATAAGGAAAAGTGATCATTTCTTGCGAGTGGACTTCCGAGTTGGTGAAACAGTTGTGCCCTTAGATCCTTTCTTTGCAGTGGCTAGAGTAGAAGGAGTCACTGTTGGAACATTTGCTTGAGAAGGTCCTTCTGTTGATGCAGCTGCTGGAGATGTTGTACCTGTCTTGACAAGAGCAAACTTTTCTTGCCTCGTCTTAACCAGATTCAGTTTCTTCCTCTTCAGTACTCGAGCTCTCCCCTCTTCTTCTTGTTTCTCCTTAGCAGGCTGGGTCTGCGGAGACTGAGGAACTTCTTCCTTCTTTTCTGAAGAATTTTTTTAGAAGTTTCTTCTTCCTTATCCTTAGACTCAGACTCTCCTTCACTTGACTCTTCCTCTTCTGAGGATGATTCCAGCTTCTTTGATGGACCTGTTGATTGCTGCGGGTAGGAGTACTGGCCTTTGCATTCAGGTAGTTGATCACAACAGTGTGCATGAGATTCACAGACTCCTTCAAAGCGGCATTAAATTCCTTAACCTGTGCAAGTTCAGAAACAAGTTGAGAGAGATTACCATTAATGGTATTCAGGAGCTGTTGGTTGACTTGATCCATGCATCTCAATGCATCAAGAAGTTCCTTCTGATATTTTGTATCTTCTTTCTGCTACTTCTGATATTAGGTATGCAGAAGATCAACTTTCTGCATCAACTGTTTGAACAGTGCTAGATCAATAGCAGGTAAAGGTGGTAGTTCAGATGTCTCACCCTAAGTAGATGTTTTTGCTTCAAATTCTAAAGTTTTGAGATTTGCAGAGGACAAAGTAGGACCGATCAAGACTCGACCCTCATAGCTCCGAATAGGAATACCTTGATCAATGGCCATGCTATGAATCAAACAGGGAATGGCAGAATCCTCTTGTCAACTCCTTCCTGGTTCCTTCAGTGATAATTTCTTGAGATGAATTCCCCAAATTTATCTTCACACCGGTTCCAACCCAATACATGAATTTGGCTCTTTCCCAAGAAATAATAGAGCATGATTGACAGGGTCCCAATTATTCATGGTGATCTTGTGAATCAACTTATACTTAGGATACAAATAGGCTTTGGAAAACGACTTTTTAGGCCAAGGAGAGTTTTTTTTGCCAGTAAGTTCTGTTGCAACAGTGTTTAGACTGGGTGCACTGTGTAGACTGTGGAACGGTCCAGCATTACTAATTCCCAAGAAACGATTAATTCTTTCACCAGAAATATCAAGAACCCTCTCCTACCATGACCCTCTGATGCAGCAATACCAGGATCTGAATGGTAATCGTTTGCCTGCTGAGATTGATGATAGTCTCGTTTATTTTACCGATTGAATTTTTAATTTTAAGTTTTTATAATTAAAAATTATTAAAAAATATCATATTTAATTTTTTTTTATTACAGTTAAAAATTCTAAAAAAATATCACTATTTCAACTTGAATATGTAAATTAGCCAAGCGTTCATCATGGGTTTCATGGGGTCGGCTATATTCTGGGTCATGTTGTTATAAAACTCTCTCACCAAATTAAGAGATGGGTTTGGGTTTAGGTTTAGGTTTAGGTTTAGGTTTAGGTTTACAGTTTTCTCCCAACTTTATTTGTCCAGTATATCACCTAACCCATATTCCTCAAAGTCATCAACTTTCACAACAATTTCAGGCAACAGAGGCCTTTCACTGATTTTTTCCTCAAATACAGATTTTGCCTCTTCAGAAAAGAAATAAAAATCAAAGGGTTTCAGAACCACTTTACCACTTTTCAACGCTACCTCCTTCTGTTTGGACGAAGTCCGAATAGCCTCATCGTTTTCTTCCTCATAGGTTTCGTCCCTTAATCTTCTTGGGTTTCTTAGATCTCGTCCCTCGACTCTTCTCAGCAGGGCGCTTCTTGTTCCTCTTCAACTTTTGCCCTTCACCGGATTTAGGTTTCTTGAACCCAGAAGTTTTAGAACCTTTCCCTTTGACTGGCGTCACTTTATCAATCTCAGCACCAGCGATTGTTGCTATTTCGGTCTCCACAAGTCCGACCATGGTGCTCACAACTTCTTGCTCAGTTAGGTTCGCCTAGGAATCAGTGGAACCACCAGCAGCAAATGTAGCAGGGACGGGGGGGTCTTCTTCGATCCTTTAGGAGCCATTAAGAACCTGCGATTGAGAACAAAGAGAAGAGATTTCTCGAGAAAGAGAGAGTCAGAGAACTCCGAGAGAGAGAGAGAGAATGATCGGGAAAGTGAGGAGATTAGGGTTTTGAGTCCCTTTTATAAAACTTGAAAATTAAAACTTTCCTTAACTGCAACCAGCTGAATGGCCGAAAAATCTGCACACTGATCAGGTAAGTGATGACATCAAGAATACGATGACAACAAATAGCTTTATTAGTTTGTGCAAACATCCGCAGGAGTTATTGATTGATCTAAAAGATATGAACTCAGAGATCTGTACAAATACTTCATGCCCAATTTCAAAGTAAGACCACTGAACAACACAACCAAGAATCAAGTGCCTTTTTTTAGATTAATATAAACTATTCCTCATGCACAGAAACACATCACCTTTCATTCAGCCTGAACAAGCACCAACTCATCATGATGCCTTCCAAAGTATAGGTTTAAGAAGTACATGAAAACAATGACAATGTTCACAGATTGGAAAATCACCTTTCAGTTTTAAGAGCAAATACACACCTTGATATTTCAAACCAACTTCATTTCTAACCAGTCAGAATGTCTCCCATGTAAATTCCATCAAAGCATGTGTGGAGTGCCCAATTAAAAATTCTAATTTTCCTCACTTTTCTCACACCTTTTACTTTCCCAATAAACCTCTCTCAAGGGATATTCCCTTCTAAATTTATTCATTGCAGCCCCTTTTTTTTGTTTTTGTTTTTGTTTTTTACTTTCAAGGCTTTTTGAATTTTCCTTTTTGCCTAATTTTCATATCTCTCTTTTCTTTCTCCTTTCATACACTCATGGATAAACATTCAAGGATGGCTAGACTCGATCTGTACTGGTAGCCCCTTCTCCGCTAGTAGATGCTTTGAGGCCTCACATGAAAGTCATCTCATATGTCTAGACGGATGCTATAGGTCATCATGTATGTATTGCCCTAATTCCAATTGGAGCACCTTCTCTGCTTGCATTATCACTGGTTGCACATAACATCTTAGAAAAGATGCATAAGAACAAGTTGACACAAATCCGTGTTGTTTGATCAGGTCTGACGTTATAGCACAATCAGCACAACAAACAGAAATTGGAAAAACGCAACTCAAAAACAAGAGAAGTGCGGAGCAATGTTTTCTTTTCTCCATCATTCAATCAGTTGAGTGTACAGACACCAAGTGATTTCCTCAAATGTTCGAACTATGCAGTGTTAAGAGCTTTTGTGAAAAGATCAGCCAACTGTTTTTCAGTTTGAATATGCTCAATTGAAATCACTTTATTTTCAACAAGTTCTCTTATAAAATGATGCCTTATGTCAATGTGCTTTGTACGTGAATGCTGAACAGGATTTTTGGAAATACTGACTGCACTTGCGTCATCACAATACATTACCACCATGTCTTGTTCAATACCATAATCAGATAGCATCTGTTTCATCCAAAGAAGTTGGGTGCAACAACTTCCAGCGGCTATATATTCAGCTTCAGCCGAGGATAAGGAAATGGAATTTTGCTTCTTACTATGCCACGCAACAAGATTGTTGCCCACATGAAAGCATCCTCCGTGGTGCTTTTCCTGTCATCTTGATTTCCTGCACAATCTGCACCACTGTAACCTGGAAGGCTAGAATTTGTGTCATTAGTCATGATTCGCTTTACAGCAGTGACATGTGACTCTTGCGGATCAACTTGGTACCATGCACACACTCCAACACTGTAAGTGATCTCAGGACGACTGGCTGTCAAGTACAGTAAACTTTCAATCATGCTTCTGTATAGACGCTGGTGGACATGTTTGCCCTTCTCATATTCTCCCAACTTAACATTGGGACTCATGGGTGTCTAGTAGGGCTTGGCTGATTCTAGCTTGAACTTCTTCACCAAGTTTTTAGCGTTCTTGGATTGAGAGATGAAGATACCATTAGCAGTTTGCTTGATTTGCAAGCCCAAGAAAAGTTTAATTCACCAACCATGCTCATTTCAAACTCTTCTTGCATCAGTTTAATGAATTCTTTCACATACTTCTCTGAAGTGGAACCAAAGATGATCCACTTGTTGTGAAAGATCCACTTAGTGCCAATATCATTTATGCCTTCAGGTCTAGGCACAAGCATCCAAACATCATTCCTTACGAACTGTTCAAGTTCATCATGCATAGCCCTTATCTTTGACTCGTCCTGGATAGCTTCTTTCACATTTTGGGCTTGATAGTGGAGACATAACATTTGTAGGTCATCATGTTCAGCTGTCTTCTCCTTGTCACCACTCATCAGAATTTCCAATCACCTTATCCAGTGGATGAGCCTTTATGACTCTGGATGACAGGCCTGTTCGACCAGTTCAGGAACCTGCCTCAGATGTTGGCACAGCCTCAGGTTTGGGTGCTCTTGGGTCAGTAGTCTCAGCTTTGTCTACTGTCTGAACAGAAGTGTCTGTAGGAGCACTGTTCACTTCTATTTCTTCATTTCTTTTCTGCAAGTCCTGTATTTCTTCTTCTGGAGATAACTCAGAGAAATAATCAGTATGGTCAATCACTACATTGATTGACTCCATTATGGTTTGAGTTCTCATAATATAAATTTGATAAATTCTGCTATTCTGAGAATAGTCAATGAAAACTCCTTCATCACATTTTGAATAAAATTTGCTAAGTTGATCACGATCATCACTACTACAATTTGGCCAATTGGTGACGACACTTGTCATCGCAAATATTTACTTATTTATGACGACATTGTTGGGAATAATGCTCTGAAAATATGAGATGTAAAAAATAATATTTATTATTTATTTAATAAAAGAGTTTATTCATCATTTTATGTGCATATATTTATAAATATTTTATGAATATCAAATAAAATTCCTTCATTATTTATGTAACCTTAAACATAGTATATAAGTGTTACATATAAGAGGATAATGTTTAAGGATAATAATCAAAAGTAATTGTTCATAATGAATTTAATTAAAGTTCGAATCTTTAATTAAAACATTATAAATACATGTCATTCCCATTTAGAATAGAACGGTGTTATCCGCACTGTTAATATAGTGAGATATTGAATGAGTGTATTTTGCATAATGAGATTATGTGGAACATGGACGCAAACACAATATGAATTTCTAATCATTTCCGTTAAGCATAGAAATTCTTATTGAGTCTACCAATGGTCATATATAGGATGATCTTAATCTTGAGTTCTTAACAAACTCCTATTTATGGATTTATGTCTTTTGATTTACTCAGTACGGATTCTGAGACCCTGAATCCTATTCCTTGTATTTTGGAGACATAATGAAATAGGTTGCTGGGAATGTTATTATACAAGATGGAATCCATTCCTTCTTGAGAGAGAAACAGATAAATAATTATCTTGAGTGTTGATTCAAGATTTCTTGGATTAGTAAGAGCGCCTCTGGTTCATGAATGTGTTTATGAATCACTATCCGTTAGAGAATCAATGCTACTCAAGGATAAAGATGTAATTAGAGAGGTTAATGGATTTTACTTGACTCTAATTATGAATTATTTATGGAGGATTGATCTATATGTAATGACTATATCAAATGGACACTTCAGTTTAGAAGTAATTAATGTCTATAATTTCGAGACCCCTAATTCCAAGTTTGTAGTGGAATAACTATTGAATTAACAGAATTAATTAATTAATTAAAGTGTTTAATTAATTATTAATTTTATTGGAACTCGTAATTATAGGTCCATTAGTCCTCATAGGTCGTCCTTGTAATTCTACTCGGACATAAAGGGAAAAATGAGAATTTTAGAATTGCGAATTCTAAAATTAAATGCTCGAAAAAAAATAATTAATTGAGAATTAATTATATTTAAATAATGAGATTATTTAAATCAATTTGAACATATCTAGATTTATCTATTTAAACTTATTTGATAAGTTGCTCAATTTAGAATTCAAATTAATTTAAGTTTGACTTAAATTGAATTTGAATCAATTAAAATTGACTAATTGGATAAAGGATAAAATCTCTTCCTTTCCTATACGCTATAGGCGCCACACACAGGGATAAAACCCTAAGGGTGTGGCCGGCCACCTTGGTGATAAGGGGAAGGGATATTTTGTTCCAAATTCAAAATTGGAGATAAGGATTTGATTCTATTTTGAAGTTTGACTTCTACTCTTTAAATATGAGAAAGATAGAAAATTGTAGATACAATTTTGAAACATATTTTCAGCCCTAATTCTAGAGGTGGCCGAATTTTCTCATAGGGAAAAAGAGTGAAAAATATTTTTCTCCAAAAATTCCACATCATGCATGTGTTGATGTTTGTGAAAATTCGAGTGTTTAAGAAACCTGTTTTGTCTCACGTGTGCCCATACACACGTCTACGTGGAATCAAGGAATTGATGTGGAAGACTTTGGTATTCTAAACACAAAGCTTGGAGCAAGGACTGTTCGTGGTCAAAGAAATTCAGGTTATCATCCGAGTCGGCTACCAGGTATTTTTTTGGTTGATCCTTGAATGATATAAATTAATGTGATTAATTTATTCATGCATAAATTAATATAATCTATAGAGTATCTCAAAATTTTTATGAAAATTTTTGTTATACACGATCCGTTGTTTCCCCATCGCTTTAGCCGAATTTGATTCGCAACCAAAACATAACGTCACAAATATATTTCAGATAATGAAAATATTATCGTCATTAAAACTCACACGTCGTCGCAAATATGTAGTAGGTGGCAAATGTTGTGTGGTGCAAATGGTTGTCACGCCAAAATAACATTATTTTATGATTTACTTATCGTTGTAAATAATGTACTATATCGGCGACATAAGTCGTTACAAAAAATAATTCATTTATTCATTGTCCCCGAGTAAAAAGGGGTCATTTTGGCGTTCTCAAATTTATTTGCAACGACATGAATATGAGTCATCACAAATCGATTTTGTATTCCCTCGCTAAAATAAACTAAGGAAAATTGGGTGATTCCCACAAATTATTTGCGATGACATCAACATATGTCGTCATAAATAATAATTTTAAGCTTGGTTATAATTATTAAATAATTAAGTTATATTTGAGATAGCCGGTTAATAAATCATAAAATAGTATTATAAGTTATATTTATGACGATAGATCATTGTAAATATTCTTTTTTGTCGTCATAAAAACTTTGTCTATATATACCCACTTAACGAGCCTCCTCTTCCATTTTTCCAATCTCTCTCTCCCCATTTCTCTCCCGGTTTTTCCAGTTTTTCGACCCCAAACTTCCAACATCTCCATCTATTCTCTTCTAAATCCTCATCAAATCTACATTATGTCATATCATTAGCGACTAACATTATAAGCTTGGTAACCTCGTTGTTCTTAATTGATTCTGTGATTGTGTTGGAGCTCTCGACGGACTCATGTCCTTTGTGTTCCACCATCAAAACCTCAAGTATGGAGGAATAGGAAGGGTTTTACTCCCAAAATGTGTTAGGGGTATGTTCATTTGACATGAAGTTTACCTACATATTAGCTGGATGGGAGGATCGGCATGATGCGCGCATTCTTTCATCTTAGTGGGGGTATGAGAAAAAATTTCCCAACTCCACCGCCCGGTATGTCAATCCCAATCCTTGCTATATATGTTGACAAGCATCATCGTTGGTTGCTTGACTTCACTAAAGAGTTGGCCGTCGTAATTCTTGCTTTGTAATGGCGAATGCGATAAATACTACCTTGTAGACTACGGCTACACAAACAATGATTGTTTCTTGGCGCCGCATCGGGGAGCACATATCATCTTCAAGAGTATAGGGCAAGACGTGGCCTCGAACTCAGTGTGAGTTGTTCAATTACACGCATTCGTCCATAAGAAATGCTATTGAGCGCACTTTTGGTGTTTGAAAAGCAAGGTTCCGTGATACTCAAGTGCATAAATAATTACCCAATAGAGAAATGATACAAATTCCTATTGCTTGTCTTTGGCTTCACAATTTCATACATATGTTCAACAATAACGATGAGCTCTTTGAACCAAGACACGCGAGACGGAGTTCTAGTTTTGACATTGATCCGTAGAATGCGTATCAAGATGTTAATCGTAACCACAATCCCCGATCGCGAATGGAACAAAATCGAACTCCGCAAATCGTAGCCAAATGAATATTTTGAGGGATGAGATGGCGCCTAGCATGTGGGCGATTGAAGCATATCGCAATCGGTAGTTACATATTTGTTCTGAAATTTCATCATCGACTTATTTTACAATACGCTGTAATGAACTTATGGACGTTTTCTCATATTTATGTAGTCAAAAAATTCCATGTCAATACTTGCAAAATTTTGGAGTTATGTTTTTGTCAAAGTGAACACAAAACTCAAGCTCACATCTCATAAATCATCCAAGTGAACACACAATTCAAGTTTCAAACACAATTCCAATTAAACTCACTTTTTTAACTCCAATCTTGAATTTGGAGTTATTGAAAAGAACGCAACCGAAGTATCCTGAATTTGCTCTGGAACCAAGAAACGTTCAATTAAGTTTAGCTACTGATGATTTTAATCCTTTCAGAAACATAAGCTTATCATATAGTATGTGGCCGGTGGTTCTTATTGCTTACAATTTACCTCCTTGGTTATGCACTAAGGATCCATACAAGATGTTGACACTATTTATTCTCGATTGAAATGTCCCTAGAATGGATATTGATGTCTTTTTGCGACCACTTGTTGATGAACTTAAAGAATTGTAGGAAGATGGAATCAGTGTTCGTGATGCTGCTTCAAATGCATTGTTTAGGATGTGTGCTACATTGCTAATGACTATCAATGATTATCCTACTCGTGCTAGTTTGTCTGATTGGAGTGGACATGGGTATTTAGCATGTTCGTCATGCAATGATGCAACACCATCAAAGAGGTTGATGAGTAAAAATCGCTTTGTTGGGCATCAACGGTAGCTTCCTATTGGGCATAGGATGAGAAACAAGGGAAGTTTGATGGTAAGGTTGATCGCCGTCCTCCGCCTCGGAAGTCTGTCGAAAAAATATTATTTCGCTTATAGAATGTTGGGTCCAGATCCCTGGTAAACATGAAAAGTTTGGAGGTAGAAAGTGTTGGTTCCCGAATCGAATTCGGATGCGAAGCGCAGCGGAAAGGCGGATCGTGTATCACAAAAATTTTCATAAAACCTTTGAGATACTCTATAGATTATATTAATTTATGCACGAATAAATTAATCTCATTAATTCATTTATTAAGAACTCAATTTGGAAAAATACCTGGAGGCCGTCTTGGTTGATAACTTGAGTTCTTTGACCTCGAACAATCCTTGCTCCAAAACTTTGTGTTTAGAAAACCAATGTCTTCCACATCAATTCCTAGAATCCACGAAGACGCAAAGTGGGCACACATGAGACAAAACGGGTTACAATAAACACTCAAATTTCCACAAAACACCAACGCATGCATGATGTGGAATTTCTGGAGAAAAATTTTTCCTTCCTCTCTACTTGAGAAATTCGCCACCCTTAACCTTTAGGGCTGAAAAAATTGCTTCAAAATTTTAAAAGAGAAATTTTGGCCACCTCTAAAATTAGGGCAAAAAAAGCATTCCGAAAATTGTCTCAAAAATAGTATTTAGAGAGTAGAAGTCAAACTTAAAAAAGAATCCAATCTCTATCTCTAAGATAAAGCATTAATTATCTCCTATTTGAATTTTTGAACAAAAATCCCTTCCCTTATCCTTAAAGTGGCCGGCCACACTAGTAGGGTTTATCCCTATGTGTGGCACCTATTATAGATAAGGAAGGAAGATATTTTATCCTTTATCCAGTAGTTCAATTTTAATTCTAATTCAAATTTGAATTTAAGTCAAACTTAAATTAATTTGAATTCTAAATTGAACAACTTATCAAATAAGTTTAAATGGATAAATCTAGATGTGTTCAAATTCAAATTTAAATAATCACATTATTTAAATAATAATTAATTCTCAATTAATTATTTCCAGTGTTTAATTTTAGAATTCCATAATTCTAAAATTCCCATTTTGTCCTACGTGTCGGTAGAATTACTAGGACGACGCCGGACTAATGGACCTATAATCCCGAGCTCCAATAGAATTAATAATCAATTAAACACTTTAATTAATTAATTAATTCTATTAATTCCAATAGTTACTCCACTATAAACTTGGAATTGCACTCTAAAATTATAGATATAAATTACTTCTAAACCGTGAAGTGTCCATTTGATATAGTCATTACATATAGATCAATCCTCCATAAATAATTCATAATTAGAGCCAGGTAGAACTCCGTTAACCTCTAATTATATCTTTATCCTTAGTACCATTGATTCTCTAATGGACGGTGATTCATAAAACACATTCATGAATCGGAGCTCCCATTTGGTCCAAGTACCTTGAATCAACCTCAAGAGAATTATTCATCTACTTCTTTTCTCAAGAAGGAATGGATTCCATCTCATATAATAACATTCCTAGCTACCTACTTCATCATGTCTCCAAAATACAAGGAATAGGATTCAGGATCTCAGAAATCCGTGCCGAGTAAATCAAAAGACACAAATCCATAAATAGGAGTCTAAGAACTCCGTTTAAGATCATTCTATATATGACCATGGATAGACTCAATTAGAATTTCTATATTTAACGGAAATTATTAGAAATTCATATTGTGTCTGTGTCCTTGTTCCACATAATCTCATTATGCGAAATACACTCATTCAATATCTCACCATATTAATAAAGTAAGGATAACACCATTCCATTCTAAATAGGAATGACATGTATTAATAATGTTTTAATTAAAGATTCCAAACTTTAATTAAATTCATTATGAACATTGCTTTTTGATTATTATCCTTAAACATTATCCTCTCATATATAACACTTATATACAATGTTTAAGGTTACATAAATAATCATGGAATTTTCATTGATATTCATAAAACATTCATAAATATATGCACATAAAATAATGAATAAACTCTTTTATTAAATAAATAATAAATGTCCTATTACATCTCATGCTTCTAGGACACTATTCCCA
Organism: Morus alba; assembly: GCA_012066045.3. NCBI lineage: Eukaryota > Viridiplantae > Streptophyta > Magnoliopsida > Rosales > Moraceae > Morus > Morus alba. The sequence continues at coordinate 4,502 of JABXEQ010000229.1, read as the reverse complement.
ACAATCTCCCACTTGTCCTAAAGCAAGTAGGATATATCTCGATCCGAAAACTTTCTAGGTGTCTATGGTCGATCTATGCTCTAACAATTTCCGGATCGGTTAAGAATTTTCTAGAGTCGTTGTTGCTTTTTTTTGCTTCACAAACTGCTACACATTAACTCTTAATGATAAAATTAGCAATCACACTTTGCCAACAACCTTTCTTGTGATGACTCCTTCACCTAGTGTGAACACAGACTGGATGTTGACTCTCAAAATCCACGTATGACTCATAGTCAAAGTCTATGTATCCGGTGAAAGACAACTCTTTCACTGACTAAACTATCTTATAGTTTCTTTATTTTCCTTATATACTTAAAGATACACTACACGACCACTCAAATGATCAGATCTTGAGTTCAATCGACAACGACTAACTACTCCCCAATAATATCATATATTCGGGCTTGTAAAGAATAAGAACATCTTCTTTTCTTTTCATTTGAAACATCTTGGTTTTGATCAAATCCATAAGACTTAATAGCCTCATCAAACCCGATATTCCATGATCTAGAAGTTTGCTTCAATCCATAAATGATCTCTAAGGTTTTTGGACTTTTCTGCTCTAGGGCCTTTCTATGTAACCCTCGGGTCGATCGATATAGATGGTTCCTCAAGATAGCCATTCGTAAAAGTCAGTCTTGACATCCATCTACCATATCTCATATTCAAAATATGTTGTTATGGCTAAGAGTATTCGGATGGACTTAAGCATGGCCTCCGGTGAGAGAGTTTCATAGTCAACTCCCTCTTATGGTATAACCCTTAACCACTAGCCTTGCTTTATAAGTCTCTACTTTTCCATCCGCTTATCTTATTCTCTTGAAGATCCACTTGCATCCAATGCGCTTTTACCCTTTAGGTAGATCTACAAGTTGCCGGATCGAAAGTTAGAGTACATGGACTCTAGCTCTGCTCATAGATGCTTGCCACTTTCCTTATCAAATTATCCATCGTAGCCTTAAAGGTCAACGGATCCTCCTTACCATCATCAACGAAGGATTTATATGTGTTTCCTCAAAGATACCGGCCGTAACTTGCTTACCCTCCTCCCACTACAACGAGGTGCCACAATGGAGTTTGATTAGGAATCGTGATCATTCTTAGCGTTCCAACAACTCTTGCTCGGTTGTGGTCCAATTTTTAGTTCTAGGCTTGAAAACTATCATATAGTCATGCTCTAGAAATGTGGCATTTGTCATACAATTACCTTTGATTCTTATGACTATATAAAATAATCATTCTTTTGTCCCCATTGCATATCCCACAAATATGCATATTTTCGATCTTGGTTCCAACTTCCCAACTATAGTTTCATCACATGAGCCGAACACCCCCATATGTGAATACGCCTTCCAAACCGACTTTCACCATTCCACAACTCTAGGGGTGTCTTTGGTATATACTTAGATGGTACTAGATTCAAAATATACATGGTGGTTCGTAAGGGCATAATCCCGAACGAAGTAGGAAGTGAAGAATAACTCAACATTGATCTTATCATGTCGAGCAAAGTCTGATTTCTCATTTCGGCTACACCATTCTCTTGTGGTGTACCGGGTGTAGTCAATTGGGATACCATACTTTCTCCAATCAAGAAATCTCAAACTCTTAGTCCGTGTATTCATCCCCTCAATCTAATTGAAGTGTCTTGATTGGTTTACCCTATCGCATTTTTCAACACGCCGAATTCTCTAAACTTTCTAAAAGTTTTATTTCCATTACTTATAGTAAACATAACCATATCTTGAATAATCATCAATGAAAATGATGAAATATTCAGAACCTCCTTTGTCTTGGACGTTTAACGATCCACATACATCCGAATGTATTAGTCAAGAGGTTGTATGGCTCCTTCTCCTTTCATCATGGAAGGCCCGCGTCATTTTGCCTCCTGGATAAGATTCATTCATTTGACGCTCACTAACTTTTAGTTCACAGTAAAGGACCATCCTTTACCAGTCTTTAAATCGTGTTTAGGCTAATATGACCAAGTCTAAGATGCCACATATGTTTATTTATCATGAGAGATCCTTTGCTCCTTATTCTTAAGTTTGGCAACTTTTTGAACTTTTTCAATATTTTGCAGTGGAGCAGGCATCGGTTTTAAACGGTATAAACCATTTTCCAAATATCCAGAACATATATCGGAACCATTCCGAAAGATGTGGACTAGATTTTTATTTAAAAGCAATTGTTCAAATAATTTGGAATTAGAAATCAAATTTCTGTTTATGCTTGGTGGGAAATAAACATTGTTTCACAACAAGGTATTTCCAAATTGAAGTCGAACTTCTCCCCACGCCTTTTGCCAATATCCTCATATTCCACTTTCATCGTGGTAGTCCCTCGATGGCAAGTTCTTCGTAAGAACTAATATTTTGCAAAGAAAACTAAAACATGATTAGTTGCTCCGAATCAACTATCCAGACTAGGAATCACCCTCTACTAAAGATGTTTTTAGAATTAGTAAATCTTATTTACTTTGATTCATTTTCTTTGTTTAGGTGGAAACAATTTCCATTTAAGCGCTAAAACTTAATAAAGAAAACAAACATGATTAGTTATTCCTGAATCAACTATTTAGGATAAAGGAATCACCCTTTTTGTAAACATGTTTTAAGAACTAGCAAATCATATTTACTTGAGTTCCTTTCTTTATTTCGGTGGAAACGACTTTCCCTGTAAGAACTAAGACTTAATAAAGAAAAACAAACATGAGTAGCAACTCCAGGAATCTACTATCCGAGGAATAAGGAATTATCCTTTTTACTAAACATGTTTTTTAGAACTAGCAAATCATATTTGCTTGAGTTCCTTTTCTTTATTTCGTGGAAATGACTTTCCTTGTAAGAACTAAGACTTAATAAAGAAAACAAACATGTGTAGCAACTCCGAATCTCTATCCAAGAATAAGGAATTACCCTTTTACTAAACATGTTTCTAGAACTAGTAAATCGGATTTGCTTGATTCCTTTCCCTTTATTTTATTGGAAATGACTTTCCTTTTTATCTTTTACTTAGCCCTTAGTATTTAGCCAACCCTTTTGTTTTATGGATTTTAATCTGGATGTCGATGACCCATTATCTCATAAAACATCTCCCATGCCTTCATACTTCTTGTGAATTACCACGCATAATCTTAGCTAACAGCTACTCATGTTTCGTTAAGACGGGAGGACAATCCTCCATTTGGGACAAACTTATATTCATCCAAGTATGAATGTAAGTTGTTTGCTGATACTTTACCACTCGTGACAGTTTATCTCTAGTCGTTGTTTCATTTTGTATAGTGAGATTATAGAAGTTGACATATTACTTTGGAAATAAGTAGAATATTCATCTAATCAATTTATGTGCATGAATAATAAAACATGAATTTAGGGCACACCAAATATGATGCATGATGCACATGAAAATACATAAATCATGTTTTAATTTTTAGGTTAAGCAACGATAATCAATTTACTACAAATAAAGTGTACCTTTGGGTAGTCAAATTATTTGCAAATTGAACAAGAGATCTCCCTCTCTAATAATAAATATAGTCAAAATATCTCATATTTTCATTTTATTAACTAATGCTTATTTTAGCCAAAATATAAATTCAAAAACTTTGATTATATCTTTATGAGTGTTAAACCACCGCTTCGCATCCCATAGATTTAACTCCGGATTGCCACTTTGGGTAGTCAACTAAAAAATACATCCCCAAATCCTATCTCTAGGAAGCCAACCTTGTTATTGATCCGGCAAGAACACTCTCCTTTAGAGAGGGCGATTCAATGTCGCCGCAAAGCCTCTCCGGGATCTCACGATGTTGCGCTAACGGTGGAGACTAGTGGGTCGATTGTCATACAACCCTCTCCACTCATTATTTTGCAAATGTATTTTATTTGAAAATCATCTCATGTTTTCCCTATCCCATAAATAAAACAATTTATTTTTCGATATGTGAAACTTAAAAATTTAACTCTTAAATTAAATTTTCACATATAACATGATTTTGTAAACTAATTTTTGCAACTTAAATCAATTTAATTGTATTAAATCGATTTTGGCGATTTGTTCTTATTTTTATTTTATCCTTTTAAAACTCTTTTAAATAAATAAAATAAATAATAATAAATGCCCATATGCACATGGCATGTTATAAAACATAAGAGTATGCACATTACATCTAATCGGATCACATTCCCGGGACGCTACCGGCCGCCTCCGAACTTTCCGGCACTTTTCCTGGGGCTTTGAAGGCTTCAAACATGATCTTCAAGGCCTTCTTGATTCAAAAATCAAAAACCCTAATTCACCCAAACTTAGAATTGGTACACCGAACCCAATTTAAATTACAAATAATTTATTAATTCAATGAATATAAACTCACCATGGAACCATAAATTAACGCATCAAATCCATCATCCATATATTCATCATCGGAATAAAATAACATCCATAAATGCAAG
>JABXEQ010000228.1:0-25000 GCA_012066045.3 Morus alba | reverse complement strand
AACAAAAGCTCATTAAGTTTATTCATGTTGTAGGAAGCTCGGATAAGGCACCGGCTCCCTGAAACTTGTTGCTGGGCATACATAGAGGATGTAGTAGCGGAGTGTGAGCAAGTGGGATGTGGGTGCATCACGTGTTTTGAAAATGCTGCTGAACTTTATGTGTAAAAAGTAAATAGTATTTTAGGAACATAGATGACTTATGTAACGAAAGTTGAGTTTACGAGACAATGCGGTTATGTATAGCAACCTCTAGTCACAAGGTATGATTAATGTAACAGAATGCTAGTAAAATGCTACAACATTTAGACTTACGAATGGTTGAAACTAGAATGCTAGCAAAATGCTACAACATTTAGACGTATGAATGGTAAAAAAAAAAATTAGCCTGAATTTTTAAGAGGTTATAACTAGAAAGTAGTAGAAGTTAAGTAATGTTAAGTATGAACATAGGATGATGATCAAAAGTTAGGGTCGTCACACTTCCGCTCACCATTGGAGCAAGTGCTCCGAGCGCCGTTCTCACTCCTAGAGCAACACGCGCTTCTCTTGGAGTCTTTTACCAGAGCCTTATCCACCGCACCAACTTCACTCTCACTCTCCTCCAAGCCTTATCCACCACTCGAGTCACCATCTTTGCTCCTGGAGCAACCTGCGCTTGTCTATAGAGCACTGCACTATCAACGCACCTTCAGCGTCTTTTTCTCCATCTCCATCAACTACTTGGTACCACGTCCCACCATTCTTCATCTCCGGAGTTCTTTTATTTATTTTTACGGTTTCTCTAACATATTTTCCAGGGCATTTTCATCATTTTTGCAACAAAGAGGGTCGTAGGACACATGTCCTTCGGCCTAATTTGGGCCTAACTAATCCCACTTCTTTGTCGGAGGTCCCGCCATCATCATCCACATCGAAGCTCGGCCACGTCGAATCTGCTTCTGAGAAAGCGTATGCTTACGCGAGTCAACCCTCAACACGTCTATCTTCTGAATCTACCGAATCCCGACACTAGTTCTAGAGGAACTCTGCCTGAAGCTATAGAGTTTCAAAACCCTCTAGTAACTATTCCGGCAAGCCAAAAAAAAAAAAACAAGAGCTGTAATCAGCCAAAAAAGGAGATTTTTGGGCTTGTATTGGATTATTTTGTGAGCCATATGTGTTAGTATTTATAGGCAAGGGAAGGAGCTCCATGAGGCGGGAAATCTTTCCTCCAAATGAGTTTGATTTTTGGTCTTAGGTGGGCTGCCGCGTCAGGTGACGTTTTTGGTGATTTTAATGGAGCACGTTTTCGGTGTTCTTTAATGGAGCTTTTCTTGTTTGAAAAGGAATCTTTACCTAAAAGATGAATAAATGTGGTTTGGGAGCAGCCAATCAATGGTTTTTGCTGATTTTGTTATTTTGGGTGAGATGGGAAGAAGATAACCATGCGCCAAATATTGTGCTTTTGCCTTGTTTGTGTATATTTGTTTTGAATCTCCTTTTGGGACTAAGGAAAAGAGATCCACTTTTATCTTGTAATGCATTGGTGTACAAAAAGGGGCCCGTGGGCTTTCTTTAATTTTTTGGGTTAATAGAGCTTTGATGATTAGAATTGGATTTGGGTAATTTGTATTTGATTTTGTTTAATTTACTTCATAACTCACATATCTTAAGTTCCTCATAGATCCGAGACTTTTCAAGTGGACTAAAAATCTAATTAGACCGAATAAAATGAGTCTTTTTAAGTTTTTGGACCTACTAAACAACAACCCACGTAGAGATTCCCAAAAAATGGCTTGTATCCATATACCATTACCTTGAGTTGTATTACGGGCCTAATTTGTACCATGTGAAATTTTATGTATCAACATTAATATAATGCGCACAACACGTTTTGCAAGGATTTTTCTCCTTTCATTCTTTTATTCCTATATTTACTTCTGTTTTTTTTTTTTTTTTTTTTTTTTTTTTTTTTCTTTACTACTTTTTTTCCTCTTTTTTCTTTTTTTTTTTTTTTTCAACAATTTCTGTAACTATTTAATTTGTTCTAAAACTTGTACAGCGTGGAGAATATGTACTCAACATGTACCATAAAACACCCTCTCATTTATCTTATCTTAATCTTAATCTTAATTAATTAATATCAATCTAATTTAATATAATTTAGCATAATCTAAATCTAAATCTAACCTAATATAAACATACATAAAAGGCACAAAGCATTTCTCTCTCCACTCTTCACGTATCAGCCCTTCCTTTTTTCCCTTTTTTTTTTTTTTTTTTGTCAAAATCAGAAACTATTATCATTAATTCAAAGCATCAAGTACAATAACATTTTCTATAGGTGGACATTTGTATTAAGAGCAAAAGACGCGAAGATGGGCTGCATTATTTGCCTCCCAAAAAACATGACTAATCTTCACTCTTGGAAAACTAGATAATAAGCTAGATACATCTGACAATAAGACACCAAACTTATGACAACTAAAATTGTTACGCCGTGGTCGAGACCTCGACCACTACTTTTGAGGACTGACGTCGAGTAACTCCTCGTGGAGGATCGACTGTTGGCAATGAGGTAAAGCGTAGCGGACGTGCCCTATGCGTCGAGAGATCCCACAGGAGGAGTTGCGCCGGGTAAGGCCTCTACTTGACAATTCGCGACGTCGAGGAATCATTGTTGGTTGCCAGAGGTCATGTCAACCCGAGGAGGGAAGTACTAACCCGACGGCTACTTTTGGAGTCAGGAAATCAGGTGTCAGACTGGGGAGATCCGCCGAATTTCCAGGGAAAGTCATCATGAGAACTGACCTACCCTCACAAAGACCGAGGACGGGAGATGGCTTCTCTCTTGGGAACCGGAAATGTGTAATCGCATGAGAGAGCCTATAAATAGAACCAAAAGAACCCAGGAAAGGGGTGAAAAATCATTTGTATTACAGAGCAAATACTTGTACTCAACTCAAAAATATAGTGCATGCACAAGTGGATTAGGCACAATATTATTGCCGAACCACTATAAATTTGTTGTTTCTTCTGGATTATTTTTCTGCTCATCTCATAATCGTGCGATAAACATAATCGTGAGTGTTTACGGGAGGATATTACGAGTTGTCGGAAAAACACCGTCAACAATTGTGTCTAGAAAGAGGGCCATAAGCCCAGAAATTTAATCCAGCTTTGAAGTCAGTCTTGTACAAGCAGAAATCCTCATCATGCCTCCCAGAAATCGCCAGCTGGCGGCTAACCCGTTAGCCCAAGCGACCCTGGATTCCACCATTGCTGGGCCCTCAGCGAACACGCTCCCACCAGCCGCATAAAACCCCCCCAACCGCATCGACTAGCTCCAAAGGCAGGTCAAAACACTGGCTGTGGCCGTAGAGAGAATGGCTACGGCCTTAGCCGGATGAGATCAACGGCAGAACCCAATGTCGCCGCTCGAAGAGGCACCGATGAACCCGGTGAACGCCGCCGATGGGGACCAAGGAATTGGTGACCAATGCGGTGACACCGAGGAGATCGGTGATAGTCAAGCTAATGACCCCCGGCCGGCTAAGTCAAAACAGTCCTGGGGGAGCAGACACGCGCAAAGACGAGGAGAGCACGGGCGAGGGGTGCCGCTACCACGGATAACAAGAGGTGCGCCTCAACCGCCACAAGACGCTGCATAGAGGAACCCTGTCCAGTGGATTCCACGCTTGCACGGTGGAGACCTATGGGCAGAGTTCGCCCGTCAAAGGAAGGTCGTGCACCGGCGGGAAAGACGAGCTCACAAAGAGAGAATAAGACCTTGCAATGAAGATGGGGCTGTGTTGGAAAAGGCAGGAGCCGATCGAACAACTTTGAACAAAGTTGGGGAGAAAGGTGGCCGAGGTAGTAAATGTCGACGCAAAGATGTACACGTCTCACGACCACCCGTTCACGGAGAATATCATCCGAGTCCCACTCCCAGACAAGTACAAATCGCCCCCCATTCCGCTGTATGATGGAAGGAGTGACCCGGATGACCACCTCGAGGTGTACACAGGGCACATGGTCCTGCATGGATACCCTGAGGAGGTGATGTGCCGGGCATTCAGAAATCACCTTTCCAACTCTGCGAGGAGATGGTTTAGGTCTCTTAAACCGAACTCCATCACCAGTTGGGATGACCTGAAGAGCGCCTTCCTGACTCAGTTCATAGGTGTCAAAAAGTACATCCCACCAAAGCAAAAGTTGTCAAGGGTATACCAGGGACCTAATGATTCCCTGAAGGACTGGATAGCTCGTTTCGGAGAGCAGGTCGCAGCCACCGAGGGAATCTTCGATGAAGTGGCTCTGATGGGGGTGTTGTCCAGCATGAAGAAGGACGTCCCCTACAGCACCGACCTCGACCGGAGGCCGCCCCACACTTATCAAGAGTTCTTGACGAGGGCCCAGGGGTTCATAAACACCGAGGAGGCCAAAAAGGCCTTTAAGAGCAAGGCAGCAGCCCCAGCCAAGGAGGAGGTCAGCCAAGCCACCAGTTAGAACAACGGCAAGAGGCGCCGGGGTCCTCCCTAGGTGCAAGCCGAGCCTAAGTACAACCCGACTCCAAACAATAGAGGCGGCAATGCCTCGACGAGCTAGGGGGAAACAAAGCGACCCAAGCCGCAACGGTATGACGCCTACACCCCTCTGACAATGGGGATCGAGGATGTCTACCACAAGATTAGCCACCTCCAGGTCTTACGTCGACCTCCACCCATGAAGGTCGACCCAGCACGGAGAAATCCGAACAAATACTGCCGTTTCCACGGCGAGACTGGTCATACTACGGCCGAGTGCTATGACCTGAGGGACGAGGTCGAAAGGCTCATCCGAGATAGGAGGCTCGGTGAGTATCGAGCCGATCGACGGAATAATAATAGGCGCAATGACGACCGATGGGACGAGCATAGGCGGGATAACCGCGACAACCCCCCTGAACCAGTTGGCGTCATAAGGACGATATTCGGGGGACCATACCTCGGCGGTACCTCTCGGCGTGCACAGAAGGAATACGCCCGAGAGGCAAAGGAGAAATTCAACCAGAGGCTCATGAACATCTCGGGGCGTGAATCCAAGGTCGCTCGGTACGAGGACGCCGAGATCACCTTCTCTGAGGTCGACGCCAGAGGTGTGCACTTCTCCCAGAGTGACGCCCTGGTAGTCGAGGCCATGATCGGCAATCACACGGTATGCCACATACTAGTCGACAACGGCAGCTCCGGGGACATCTTGTATGCGGACTGCCTCGACAAGATGGGAATTCCTGCTCGAGGCTCCAGAACAGCGCCCAACCCTTGTATGGCTTTACGGGGGACAACGTCATCCCAGAAGGAGCCATCGAGCTGCCTATGACCATTGGGGACCGACCACACACCTCAACAGTAATGTCAAGATTCTTGGTGATGAAGGGAGGCGACCAATACAAGGCGGTCATAGGGCGCCCGAAATTGCGGGCCTTGTGGGCGGTAACGTCGATTTATCATCAGATGATGAAGTTCCCCAGGCCGAGTGGGATCGGCAAAGCCAGGAGGAACCAATACGAGTCAAGGCTCAAATACTCCAAAACCGTCCGCCATTATGCCAAACCAACGCAGGTTCGCAGAGAGCTGCGCATGGTCGAAACCAGGACAAAAGAATCTGACTTGGATCCAAGGTTCCCCGGGGAGGAGCCGGAAGCAGGACCTGTCGAGGAGCTGGTTGAGGTCCCCATAGACGAAAGGGACCCAACAAGGATGCTAAGGATAAGCTCGGAGCTGGGAGCCCAAAGCCAGGGAAGTCTGGTTGAATTTCTGAGGGGAAACCTCGACGTGTTCGCCTGGACCCACGAGGACATGGAAGGGATAAGCCCTGACGTCATGTGCCATCGGCTGAACATCGACGACAAGTTTCCGCCGAAGAGACAGAAGTGTCGACCAATGAATGCCGAGAGGTCCGAGGCCCTGCGAAAAGAAGTGGACAAGCTCACAAGGAATAACTTCATCCGGAAAGTCTTATACCCCAAGTGGGTGTCCAATCATGTCCTGGTGAAGAAGCCAAATGGGGAGTGGCGGACGTGCATCGACTTCAACGACTTGAACAAAGCATGTCCCAAGGACAGCTTTCCATTGCCCCGAATTGAGCAACTGGTCGAGCCACGGCAGGGCACGAGCTGTTGAGCTTCATGGATGCATACTCTGGGTACAACAAGATACCCATGCTCGACCGCGACGAGGAGCATACCTCGTTTATCACAGATAGAAGGCTCTATTGCTACAGGGTGATGCCCTTTGGCCTCAAGAATGCTGGGGTGACGTACCAACGCCTCGTCAACAAAATGTTCGCGGGGCTGATTGGAAAAACCATGGAAGTATATGTCGACGACATGCTGGTGAAGAGTAGAAGAGCTAAAGACCATGAGGAGGACCTGAGAAGAATGTTCGGTGTGCTCAGGACGTACAAAATGAAGCTGAACCCTCAGAAGTGTGCCTTCGGCGTCGCTTTAGAGAAGTTCTTGGGTTTCATGGTGAATAGTCGAGGAATCGAGGCCAATCCGCAAAAGATTCAGGCCCTCCTCGACATGGCATCGCCAAGGAAGCCCAAGGAGGTCCAGAAGTTGACAGGGGAAGCAAGCCGTTTCTATGGACGGAGGAGTGCGAACAGGCGTTCCATCAACTGAAGGAACACCTTGGTAAGCCCCCTATGCTTTGTCCAAACCAGTGACCGGGAAATGTTTGAGCCTTTACCCGCGTCTCGAACACGCCATTAGTTCGGTGTTAATCTGTGAAGAGAAGAAGGTGCAATTGCCGGTGTATTATGTTAGCAAGCGCCCCTCGACGCAGACGAGGTATCCCAGATGGAAAAGCTCGCCTGCTACTTAGTCGTGACAAAGAAGGAAGTTACGGTACTACTTCCAGGCCCACAGTATCCAGGTCTTAACCAATCACCCCCTCAGGCAGGTGCTACAAAAGCCCGACGCGTTTGGTTGACTCCCAAGTGGTCAATAGAGCTCAGCCAGTTTGACATCGACTACAAACCACGGACAGCTATCAAGGGTCAAGCCTTGGCCGATTTCACGACAGAGTTCACAGGCTTACTAGCCGAGGAAGAAGGAGCTGTCCAACTCCCACACTGGAAGCTCTACGTCGATGGTAGCTCGAACGATAACGGCAGTGGCGCGGGACTGGTGCTACACACGCCGGAAGGACACAAGGTCACCTCGGCCATCAGGTTCAAATTCCCCGCGTCCAACAACGAAGCGGTCACGAGGCCTTACTCGCTGGACTCCGATTACGGAGCACCAAGGCGGAAAACCTCGACATCTTTAGTGATTCCCAACTTATTGTGAATCAAGTAAAAGGCCGCACTGCACCAGAGATGAGAAGATGGCGGCGTATCCGAGGAAAGTTAAGGAAGCTCGGAAAAATTCTCTGCTTTTAATATACAAAGCAGTACCAAGGGCAGAAAATAGTAATGCCGACGCCCTCGTCGACCGGGCGACGCCGAGGACGCCGATCTCTTGAACCTGGTGCCTCTAGAGGTGTTGAGGGTCCCATCCACAGAGAAGCGACCTGAAGTCACACCAAGGGAACACCAAACCTTGCGGATGGACACAATCATCAAATACTTGGTCGACGGCGAGCTCCCAGAGGAAAAATAGCAAGCCAAAAGGATTAAGTATCAAGCGGCGAGATACACGATGCACGATAACCTCCTTTACCGTAGGGGGGTACCGATGCTTTTACTTAAGTGTCTCAAGCGCAGAGGAGGCGAAGAGGGTCCCTGCTCGGAGGTGCACGGCGGGGTCTGCGGGAACCATGCGGGGAGGACAGTCCTAGCCTACAAAATATTGCGACAAGGATACTACTGGCCCAGCCTTAGGAAGGATGCAGCAGAATATGCGAAAAGATGCGAAAGCTGCCAGAGGTATGCCCCCACCCCTCGACTGCACTCGGAGGACCTTACGTCCATAATATCCCCCTAGCCCTTCGCTAAGTAGGGGATCGACCTCATTGGCCCGTTGCACAAAACCCCAGGGGGGTACAAGTTCGCAATCGTCGCCGTTGACTACTTCACGAAGTGGGTCGAAGCCGAGCCTCTGACGGCCATCTCGAAGGCAAAATGCACGAATTTCATATGGAATAACATCGTGTGTCGATTCAGGATCCTGCACTCTCTTGTGTCCGATAACGGGAAGCAGTTTAATAACGACAACACCAACCAGTTTTGCGAGCTTCTCGGGATCCACAAGAATTTCTCCTCAGTCGTCTATCCCCAGTCTAACGGGCAGGTCGAGGCTCTCAACAAGATCATCAAGGTCACCCTCAAAAGGCGCCTCGACGCCTACAAAGGGAAATGGGCCGAAGAGTTGCCAAAAGTGTTATGGGCCTACCGGACAACTAGCAGATCTACCACAGGTGAAACCCCATTCTCAATGGCCTCTGATTCAGAAGCGATCCCCGCCGGGTAGAGTGTCAATTCCGACCGACCGGGGAACCCGGTATGAGGAGGATAGGAGCCATGAAATGATGAACTTAAAGCTCGACCTCTTGGAAAAGAACGGCGCATGGACGCTGCAACTAAGGCTTCCGCGCGTACTGCATAAGGGGGCGGCCAGTACTACAACAAGAAGGTTAGGTCGAAGCGCTTCGAGTCGGGACCTAGTTTTTGGTCGTAACCCCCAACACAAAGCCCAAGAACTCGAGTCTTGGGTCCCACTTGGGAAGGTCCCTTGCTGTATCACAAGAGGTTGTAGCAAACGGATCATACCGACCGCGAGCTCGACAAATAAAACATCAAGCACACCTGGAACGCAAACCAGTTAGAGGTCTACTACCAGTGATTACGAAACGCGTCGATATGGTAGATCTAAGTCCTCTACTTGTATTTTCATTCCTCGTTGACAGGCTGAAAAGCCACTTTTGTAATCCGTACTTGAATGAATATATGTCGTTACGTCGACTAATTCTCTATGCGAGTTTGGTTATCTTCCAAAAAAAAAAATTGTCGATACGTCGACTGAAATGCATCGATACATCGATGCACCAAAAACAAGGGGGCAATACAAGCCCCCACGAATTCACAAACGGTAGGGCTCTGGCTCAATCGTACTCTACCTACTAACAGGTTCAACATTCTACTTATTCTACTATCGACATCGACCATACGCCAGAGTCGACTTCAAGAACTCAACTCTAGCGAGGGGGTACTAAGGCAGTCGAGCCAACACATGCGAAAAAATTCCACAACAAAAAATCAGAAAGGTACGCAAGCAATAAGCATCATAGCATGAGTATTGTGGGAAAGCATATATGAAAAATATATAAAAATCAGTCTCGACCTTATGGCCGTTACAAAATATCAAATAAATATTGTCTGGGCCTTGCGGCCCTACTAAAATATATATATATATATATATAAACAAACGGCAAAACAAAAACAGTAGATCCACGACACCGTCAGCTCAAAGCCTGCCGTCGCCCCCTGCGGCCTGGTCGGCGCCAATGTGTGTCCCCTCCGCGTCATCGGCCCCTGGTACCGGCTCGATCACCTCGACCTTGTCACTGTCAGACTCGTCCAAGAACGATAGGTCGACGTCTGGACGCTTCTTCCGGAAGCGGTCGAAGATTTGATCCCCAGCAGACTGCATCAGGGCAAGCTGGAGCTCTTCAAATTCCGCCGAGGATTTGTACTTCTCGACCTCATCCGCGACCAGCCCCTTGAACTCCTCTGACCTTTTAAAGGCCTCTACCCGGGCGTCGGCAATGCGGCTAAAGTCCCCCGAGGCCAAGAAGTCCGCAATGGCCTTTGCGGCTGTATCCCTCTGCCGCTGTTGAAACTCCGGCGACGAGAGGTAAGCCTCGACCCCTTTAGAGCGCGGGGGTAGGCGTAGATCGTGGGTGAGGTCAAGGTCCGCGATGTCGTTGACGGGGTGCTCGGGATCGCCGACCTTCGATCCCGGCAGGAAGGAAAACTTGGACACCGCCATGGCGACTGTGATGGCGACAGCTTTGCTCTTCTCCCGACTCCGACTCTGGCTGGAGGAACCCTCAGCCGCGGGTGGGACCTGTCGTTCGCCCACCTTTTGCCTCTTGGAGGAGGGCTCAATCCTGAGAACCCCCGCTCGGGGTTGTAGCGACGTCGACAGGGGGAGCGGCCTCGACCACTCTTTTCTTCGACGAAGCACTCGTCGAGGCCGGCGCCTTGTCCTTCTTCTGCTTGGTGGGGAGACTGAACTTCATCTCGGAAGGTACAACTGTTCAGAAAACCAAATTAATCCAGATAGGTCGACGGCCGTGCAGAATTTTAAAAAGAAAAAAGGAAAAATGCAACTCACCGCTGAGGAGATTTGCTGGAGGGATGACAGGCTCTCGTGGAGGAGGAAGGTCGACTAGGAGACCGTACAAGCATTGGTTCTTCTTGGTATTGAGAACTGAGGCGCGCCTGCGGTCGGGCGAGAGCGACAAAATCTTCTCGACGCGAGCAAGCGCAAACGCCAAGGGCGTTGGACGGTCGACAGTTTCACTTGCAAGTGCAAAACAGTCAGATAGGTCGACGACCATGCAAGAATTAGAGAGGAAAGAGGAAAACCTACAGTATTTGCTGAATAATGTCTGCATCCCCGCCAGTCGCTCGCCGTCGAGGGGGTATGTGTTGAAATTCCCCCCCACAAAGAAAAATTAGGGTTTCCACCCGTGAGCACTGGTGGTCTTCCCAATGACCACGACTATGCGTGGGAGGAGACGTAGAAAAATCTCTTCTGCCTCGGAGAAGCCCGAAGGGAGTAGCATTGCAAAAATTCCTCGACGCTGAGGTCGAGGCTCAAAAATTTTCTCCAGAGTATAATCATGGAGTTAATTGTCACCCAGCAATTGGGTGACAACTGTACAGGAGAGATCCGGTAAAGGCCGCAGAAGGCCTTCACGAAGGGATGGAAGGGCAAGGTGAGCCCGAAGGTCAGTGCCCGAGTATACACGGTCATATGACTGCGAGGAGGGTTGTGAGCCCTATTGTGAGGAGTCGGGAGGATCAGGTAGAAATGGTTCGCATTGATCTCGGCGTTGATGAACGCCTTCCGGGCGGCGTGGGGCCGGATCTTAGATGGGTCGAGGTCGGTGGCTAGCCCCGAAAGGGTATTCATGGGCGCAGCGCCGTATCCTAGACGCTCTGGGGGGCCAACCTCCAGGGTGACACCCTCGTCGTCGAGAAGGACGGGTGTGTCGCTTTGGGATGACGACGCCGAGGCGTCGGTGTACTCCTCAACTTGGCGGAGCAGGGAATCCCCGCTCTCGCCCAAAGACATGCTCGAAGTGGCCGCATCCTCGGGATCTTCTCTGACCCTAGCCTCGGTGGCCCCTCGACCTCTAACCTGCTTCGACGACATTTCCTGAAAAGGAAAAGGACAAGGGAATTAACTCCTAATGGTCGAGAGGCTCTGGGCGCGAGATAGGTCGTAGGACGGACAACGCCGCAAGCCACGGAGGTCCAGAACCAAGTCCGGTGGCTTCGACGGCACCCAAAAGGTCAAACTGTGCCAGCCACACCGTCAGCGTGAAGCTGGCGGTGCCAAGGGAAGGGCATTTTCTGCCCTCTTTCCCACGGCGCATTTGGCACAACGGCTGTAGACACGACGACCAGACTCAGGGGAGAAGTGGAAGAAATGGAAGACGGAGAAAGTGAAGACTTACCGGAGTTGATGGATGCTTGGGTCCGAGAGTGGTGAACGACGTTAGCACGGAGGATGCACGGAGAGGGAAGCTCGGGAGAGAATCCGGCAGAGTAACGACTTGAAGTAGTGATCGATGAACAAGAAATGCCAAGACAGGGGGTATTTATACCCGTAAGCGAAGGAGGCAGAAAGCCCTCGAGGAGGTCAAAGGCCTCTCAATCTCGACCGTTGAATTTGAATCGGCCCCATCCAACGGCGAATCTGAGAAGACGTGATCGAACAGCTGGGGAAAGAGCAACGGGAAAGGACGTGATCCGATGGCGAGGATTCGTTCCAGCGTCCATGTGGCAACTAGTGAAATGAGGACGTGACGATTGGTACAGTCGACGTGACCGTTCCACTGCCCAAGAAACAACCGCAATTATTACAGTACTCGCGAGCAGCAGTCAACCGCCAAAGCTGGCTCTTTTCCACGCGGCATCCTCGACGTTGTTTAGGCTGGAAAGTCACACCGCGACACTCTTGCCTAGGGGGTAATTGTTACGCCGTGGTCGAGACCTCGACCACTACTTCTGAGGACCGATGTCAAGTAACTCCTCGTGGAGGATCGACTGTTGGCAATGAGGTAAAGCATAGCGGACGTGCCCTATGCGTCGAGAGATCCCACAGGAGGAGTTGCGCCGGGTAAGGCCTCTACTTGACAATTCGCGACGTCGAGGAATTATTGTTGGTTGCCAGAGGTCATGTCAACCCGAGGAGGGAAGTACTGATCCGACGGCTACTTTTGGAGTCAGGAAATCAGGTGTTAGATTGGGGAGATTCGCTGAATTTCCAGGGAAAGTCATCATGAGAACTCACCTACCCTCACGAAGGCCGAGGACGGGAGATGGCTTCTCTCTTGGCAACCGGGAATGTGTAATCGCATGAGAGAGCCTATAAATAGAACCAAAAGAACCCAGGAAAGGGGTGAGAGATCATTTGTATTACAGAGCAAATACTTGTACTCAACTCAAAAATATAGTGCATGAAGATTCTACCCCACTCTAGGTACTTGAGGTTTCTAAGAAGACTCTGGAATTCTCCAGAACACTCCACAATTGTCTACCATATGGGTTGTTCTAGAAAATTCCAGAGGAGTCTAGTCTTTGGGGGAACCTTAGAGTTCTCTAGAACTTGCCAATGGTTTCATGAAGTAGTCATTTATAGAAGACTCTAGAAACCTATAAAGTGTCCACACTTTCTAAACATTCTCTAGAAGGTTCTAGGATAGGTGGGACTCCATAGCATTCTAGAATGTTCATAGGAGGTCCCCTTGGCCTATAAATAGGGGAGGTCCCTTCATTTGTGGAACCAACCCAAAAACCATTGGAGTGTAAAGTATTGTAAAGGTTTACTATACTTAGTGAAGCTCTTTTCACTTTTCTCCCTTTCTCGAGTGTTCCTTCTCTCATTTCTCTATTTTCACTTCGCTAGCCTTGCGTTTGTGTGAAGTTAGGCTTGTTAGCATAGCTCGGGAGTGCTAACGCCGCACGGTTACCTTGTGAGAAGAAAAGGTCCGTGACAGTTGGTATCAGAGCCACAACCGGGACATGGGGAAGAACACCAAGAATCAAGCTATTGGCTCATCCGATGCGGAGGTCACACAGGAACATCGAGGTCGCGAGGAGACAGTCGACCCTACTGCCGCAAGACCACGGGGTAGGTCCAAGGATCTCATTTCTAGCTTTGAGTCACGCATGACCCATGTGGAGGAAGGCGTGGCTGGCGTAGGTGCCCAGGTGGACGACCTTCACCAGCGGGTAGAAGGCCTTGAGGCGGAGGATGCCGAGATCCACACTGCAGTGAAGGCCATGATGGTCCGGCTAGAGGAGACCCTGCGGGCAGAAATGGGGGAGATGCGCGACCAGCTCATGGGAGAGATTTCCAAGGTGCGTGATGTACTCCGACGAGAGGTCAACAGCACCCTAGCCCAGCTTGAGGCATTACAGGGCGACGTTGCACTTTGCAAGCGCGCCATGGCAGCTGGGCCAAGTACCGTGGTTGAGGCCAGGAAGGTCGAGGTGCCAAAGCCAAAGACCTTCTCAGGATCACGCAGCGCAAAGGAAGTGGACAACTTCTTGTGGGGGCTGGAACAATATTTTGGAGCTATCGGCGTCATGGAGGAGGCCTCCAAGATTCAGACCGCGGCTCTATATCTCACTGACACCGCCATGCTGTGGTGGAGGAGAAGGCGTGGAGACATCGAGAAAGGTATGTGCACCATCTCCACTTTTGATGACTTTAAAAAGGAGCTCAAACGGCAATTCTATCCGGAGAATGCCGAGGATGAGGCGAGAGCCCGCCTACGAAGGCTGAAACAGTCAGGGAGCATTCGCGACTATATCAAGGACTTCACCAACCTAGTGCTTGAGATCCCTGACCTGTCCGACAAGGATTCGCTCTTCAATTTCATGGATGGACTTCAACCATGGGCTAAGACCGAGCTAAGGCGTCGTGGGGTGCAAGACCTCGCCACTGCCATAGCCGTAGCCGAGAGCCTTATCGACTACACTAGCCAGAAAGAGTCCAACAAGTCAAAGGACAAGAAAGGGGGTCAAGCCAAAGGTGGGGGAGACAAGGGCCAACACAAGGAAGGCGACCAAGAGCCCAACGCGTCCAAGAACAAGGACTCATCCTCAGGCAAAGCCAAGGATAAGGGTAAGCAGAGGGAACACCGTGGCCCAGGAAGGCAGCCGCCCAACAAGTGTTTCATCTGTGATGGCAACCATTGGATGCGAGACTGCCCACAACGACAAGCCCTTAACTCGCTCCTAGCAAAACATCAAGAGGAGAGAGGCGCCACTGGGGGTGACGAGGGTGCACACATGGGGTCCATGCAACTGCTCAATGTTATCCAATCCGCCCCGAAGACTGAAGCCAAGGGATTGCTCTATGTGGACGTGACCATCAACGGGAAGGCCACAAAAGCCATGCTCGACACAGGTGCGTCTCACAACTTTGTTTCTGTTAATGAAGCAAGCCGGCTAGGTCTCAAGGCAACAGGTGGAGGAGGATCCATCAAGGCAGTTAACTCAGCAGCACAGCCCATTCATGGCATAGCCCGAGGGGTCAAGACCAGTGTCGGCACATGGTCTGGCCATATGAATTTCTCAGTGGTTCCGATGGACGACTTTAGGCTCGTCCTAGGATTGGAGTTCCTTGATCAAGTCAAGGCAATCCCGGTGCCATTTGCCAATAGTATGTGCATCATGGATGGTGATAAGGCTTGCATGGTACCGACGGCCAGAGCCACCAAGCAAGAAACAAAGGTACTTTCAGCATTGCAGTTCAAAAAGGGTGTCAAGAGAAATGAGGAAAGCTACTTGGCTATCCTTAGCGAATATGATGATGATAAATTAGTACCCAATGAGGATCAACCAAAAGAGGTTGTCGAGGTGCTTGAAGAATTCAGGGATGTTGCACCTCTCGAGTTGCCAAAGAGATTGCCACCAAGGCGGGAGGTGGACCATCAGATCGAATTGGAGCCAGGCACAAAGCCACCAGCTATGAGTGCCTACCGTATGGCGCCACCAGAGTTGGAGGAGCTCAAGAAGCAACTCAAGGAGTTACTTGGTGCAGGATTCATCAGGCCCTCTAAGGCCCCTTTTGGTGCGCCAGTCTTGTTCCAAAAGAAGAAGGATGGCTCTTTACGAATGTGCATCGACTATCGGGCACTCAACAAGATCACCATAAAGAACAAGTATCCAATTCCCTTGATTGCCGATCTCTTCGATCAGCTCGGTCATGCACGCTACTTCTCAAAATTGGATCTTCGCCGATACTACCAAGTGCGCATTGCAGAGGGGACGAACCGAAGACAACTTGCGTCCACGAGGTACGGTTCTTACGAATTCTTAGTCATGCCCTTTGGACTGACCAATGCACCAGCCACGTTTTGCACCTTGATGAACAAGCTATTCCATCCCTACCTCGATCAGTTTGTGGTCGTCTACTTAGATGACATAGTGGTGTATAGCAAGACCATGGAGGAGCATATCGAACACCTTCGGGAGGTATTTAAGGTTCTTCGGGAGAACCAGCTATACATCAAGAAGGAGAAGTGTTCCTTCGCAAAGCCGGAGGTTATGTTCTTGGGGCACAAGATCAGGGATGGCAAGCTGATGATGGAGGACGACAAGGTACGCGCCATTCAAGATTGGAAGCCGCCCACCAAGGTACATGAGCTAAGATCTTTTCTGGGGTTGGTGAATTACTACCGCCGTTTTATCAAAGGCTATTCAGCAAGGGCTACTCCATTGACGGAACTTCTAAAGAAGAACAAGCCGTGGGAATGGACACCAAAGTGTCAAGAGGCCTTTGAAGATTTGAAGAAGGCAATCAGTGAAGAGCCGGTGCTTAGCCTACCTGACCACACCAAGCCATATGAGGTACATACTGATGCTTCTGACTTCGCTATTGGGGGTGTTCTTATGCAAGATGGGCATCCGATTGCTTACGAGAGTCGGAAGCTCAACGACACTGAAAGACGCTACACCGTTCAAGAAAAGGAGATGACTGCCATTATTCATTGCCTTAGAGTGTGGCGACACTACCTCCTTGGGTCTACATTCGTAATCATGACTGACAACGTGGCAACAAGCTACTTCCAGACCCAGAAAAAGCTAAGTCCAAAGCAAGCTCGATGGCAAGACTTCCTGGCCGAGTTTGACTATGTCATGGAGTATAAGCCAGGAAAGGCAAATGTGGTCGCCGATGCACTAAGTCGGAAGGCGGAACTTGCAAGCATTAGCCAAGTCACCAGCCCACTGTTATGGAGGATCAAAGAAGGATTGCAACAAGAGCCGCTTGCCCAAAATATCATTACCCTAGTGAACGAGGGTAAGACTCGACGGTTTTGGCTAGTCGATGGCCTACTCTACACCAAAGGCAATCGTCTCTATGTACCGAAATGGGGCAACTTGCGAAAGGAACTAATCAAAGAGTGTCATGACTCTTTGTGGGCGGGCCACCCAGGTATGCGACGCACACTTGCACTTTTAAAGTCCACTTATTATTGGCCTCGAATGCAAGATGCGGTCGAGGAGTACGTGCGGACATGCCTTGTGTGCCAACAAGACAAGGTAGTCCAGCAACAGCCGAGCGGGTTACTAGACCCGTTGCCTATACCAGAGAGACCATGGGAGAGCGTCTCAATGGACTTCATTACTTGCTTGCCGAAGTCTGAAGGGTTTGGGAGCATCATGGTCGTAGTGGACAGATTCAGCAAGTATGCAACTTTCATCGCAGCACCAACCGACTGCACAGCAGAGGAAGCGGCGAGGCTCTTCCTCCGCAATGTAGTCAAGTTGTGGGGCATTCCAACAAACATCGTCAGCGACCGAGACCCCCGCTTTACCGGAAGGTTCTGGACAGAGTTGTTTAAGTTGCTTGGGTCAGACTTAAACTTTTCAACAAGCTTCCACCCTCAAAGCGACGGTCAGACGGAGCGTGTCAATGCCCTCTTGGAACTTTATTTGCGGCACTATGTAAGTGCCAATCAACGGGATTGGGCCAAACTTTTGGATGTGGCACAGTTCTCTTATAACTTGCAGCAGAGCGAGGCCACCAACCAAAGTCCCTTTAAGATCATCTTGGGACAGCAGCCAACTACACCCCTCTCCCTTGCCACCCGTTATGAAGGGAAGAGTCCTGCAGCATTCAAGTTCGCTAGGTCATGGCACGAGCAAGCAGAATTGGCTCGAGCGGCGCTGCATAAGGCTGCTAAGAAAATGAAGAAATGGGCAGACAAAAGGCGAAGGCATTTAGAATTCAAAGAAGGCGACCTTGTCCTAGTGAAGCTTTTGCCACAGCAATTCAAAACCTTGAGGAAGGTGCACAAGGGCCTAGTGCGAAAGTATGAGGGTCCGTTTCCAGTAATCAAACGAGTAGGCAAAGTTTCTTACAAACTCCAACTTCCGCCGAAGCTAAAGATTCACCCAGTCTTTCATGTGAGCTCACTGAAGCCATACAATGAAGACTTGGACGAACCACTTCGAGGAGTTTCAAAAAGGGCGCCGACAGCCGTAGTCACTTCGTTCGACAAAGAAGTAGAAGAAGTACTAGCGGATCGAACAGTTCGACGAAGAGGCATACCAAGTTATAAAGAATACTTCGTCAAATGGAAGGGTCTGCCCGACACAGAAGCAAGCTGGGAGTCCGAGGATGCACTATGGCAATTCAAGGATCGAATCCAGCACTTCAATGAAGGCGCGACGAGGGCGTCGCGACATTAGGTGGGGGAGAATGTCACAGACCGCAAGATTCTACCCCACTCTAGGAGCTTGAGGTTTCTGAGAAGACTCTGGAATTCTCTAGAACACTCTACAATTGTCTACCATATGGTTTGTTCTAGAAAATTCCAGAGGGGTCTAGTCTTTGGGGGAACCTTAGAGTTCTCTAGAACCTTGTCAATGGTTCCATGAAGTAGTCATTCATAGAAGACTCTAGAAACTTATAGAGTGCCCACTCTTTGTAAGCATTCTCTAGAAGGTTCTAGGATAGGTGGGACTCCATAGGATTCTAGAATGTTCATAGGAGGTCCCCTTGGCCTATAAATAGGGGAGGTCCCTTCATTTGTGGAACCAACCCAAAAACCATTGGAGTGTGAAGTATTGTAAAGGTTTACTATACTTAGTGAAGCTCTTTTCACTTTTCTCCCTTTCTCGAGTGTTCCTTCTCTCATTTCTCTACTTTCACTTCACTAGCCTTGCGTTTGTGTGAAGTTAGGCTTGTTAGCATAGCTCGGGAGTGCTAACGCCGCACGGTTACCTTGTGAGAAGAAAAGGTCCGAGCTACCATAACAAATCTGGTGGAATCTCCTTATTATAGCAGCTCCAACTCCCATTGCCTGTTGCAGGGCAGAGATAGCTGCATCTACGTTGAGTTTATAGCAGTTCCATTCTGGAGGATTCCATCTAGCTTATGCTCTCTCATAGCTTGGTTGTGCTTGCTGGTGGAAGTCTCTTCTGCTGAGCCGTAATATGTTCAGAGTGATAATTAATAGTCCATTTAACAATCTGAGACGAACAGACCATTGAACCATGAATTTTATTGCTCTATTCCCCTAGATACTCCATGCCAAACAAAGAAATAATTCCAACTCAGCTTTACTGAGGGAATTTGTTAGAAGATGAAGAATTTCAGCAAAAGGTAATTGCTGAGAATTCTTGAAACAGAGTTGACATAACATAATTATTGATTAAGTCAAGAAAGAATAAATAGAATAATAGAAACAATAATGATTATAACATTGACATTAAACTAATTGAAATTTGAATTGAAATTTCAATAAGAAAATAATATAAAACAATATAAATGACCAATCTAAGAAATACGACGTAATATAATGGTGAGAAAACAATAAAAGCTAATCTAAAATTGATCTGAGACAAGAAAATAAGTTAATAATACAAAAGAAATAATAAGGTAAAAAAGATCATACCAAAAAAAAAAAAAAAACTAATGTGAAAAGAAAAGAAGAAAAGAAAAAAAAAATGTTCAATCTGTAGATAAAATTCATTTATTAACATATCTATCTTATCCATTAATGATATCAATATGTAATTATGGGCTCGTTTGTTTCACGTGTTTAAACTCATGATTTTGATTTTGTTACAGTATTTTCCTAATTGAAACAAAGAAGTAGATTAAGGATCAAAAGTAGAACATTTTTAAAGTAAAATTAAGGGTAAAATACATAGACCATTTACGTGATTAACCCAAGAAAAATTTAATGAGAGAATAAGGAATCTTTCAAGAAAAGGGGCAAAAAGAAAGGAAGAAAGAAAACGACGTTTGGAGTTTTCTAACTGAAAATGAAGGGGGAAAAAAAAAAAAGAGATAATTATTTATAAGGGTTATTTTTATTTACCCTTAGAAATATCATTTAAAAGTGTGAGAAAATATCATTTAAAAATGTTGCAAGAAAAAGATGTTTAGCTAAAATAGTAATTATTTAGACGAGTTATGTTTTAAAAAAAAAAATATCTCAGAGGATTGCAAGAGAAAGTATTTTAGTTGGGGAACTTTTGGGAAAATAGTTATTTTGAAAGGGAGAGGAAAATTTATTTTAATGCGACACATTTGATGAGGTAGATGCATTAAAATGCAAAACGTACGGAGCATGTTACAGAACTAATATATAAGATAAATACATTAAATTTGGTTGGTTTTCTTGCATGTTCAAAATTTGAATCTAACATCCAATCCAGTCCAATTAGATTAGTGAAAATATTATCCAAATCTAATCAAATAGTGTTTGCATATCCATCTTTTTCGATGGATTGAGTAGGATTGGTTGAAAGATGGATTAATTTGGATTGGTTAGATCAATTAAATAATTAGATGAATTGCCTACCAGCACACACACCCTGATTCATAACGACAAGCGAAAGGAATCTAAGTAAAAAGGAAAAGCAAGGACACAAAATGACAAACTATGGCCTCATTTACTTCACAGATTTAAATTTTCAATTTGAGTTAAGATGTGATATTTTCTAAAGGTTTTTAATTATAGAAGAAAAAGTTAAATGTGACATTTTCTGAGAGCTTTTAATTGTAAAAACTTAGAACTAAAAACTAAAATTGATGAAATAAATAAAACCTACATAAACAAAATTTTTGTCAGTGATTTTAACAACTCTGCCTTTTATAAGAGATTAAGAGTAATAATAATAAATAAATAATACATAATGGAAACAAATCAGCTGAACCAAATTTGCCGAGATCAAATGGTTATAGGAGATAAGCAATACCAAAATACTCCTACATGGATAAGTTTTTGTTTTTGTTTCTCTCTCTCTCTCTCTCTCTCTCTCTCTCTCTCTCTCTCTCTCTCTCTCTCTCTCTCTCTCTCTCTCTCTCTCTCTCTCTCTCTCTCTCTCTCTCTCTCTCTCCTAGTTACTTCATTTTTCATAAAGAATCTTCTCTTGTTCCCTAATCTAGATGAAATCCTAACAATGTTTGGGTCTATAAAGACTTGCTTTTGGTATTAAGATTTCTATCTGACATGTATGAGTTTCTCATGTAACACTTATTTAGTTGTGTATAATTGTTTTCAACTTTTATCCTATCTTAGAATATCATAAATATTTATATAATTTTTGTAATGTTTTAGATATTTTCACCGATATTGATAATTTTTCTGAGTTTTTTTGTTAAATAAGAGTATCAATTTTTCTATTGATCCTGATATTTTCATCCTTGACATCACCTTGAGGTGTGGAGTTCAAATCTCATTACTCCCAAGTTTAGAAACAAAAAAAAAAAAAAAAGAGAATTGTGTGGATACTAATTAATCATTTATGTCCTTGTATATTGAAACTGTTAAGTATGATTGAAACTATTAAGTACGACTGCATTACAAATCGTATAAAATCAACACTGTATAGTGTTAGCTCTATAACGGATGTATCTACGTCTATATATAAAGGATGAATTAACGATTTCAAATACACATATAGAGGATAGCATGTCAGTCTTTCTTATACATCTGTGTTGTATTCATTAATCAATCTTGGACAAAGTTAATATCACAATAAGCTATCTTGCACAAATATGAGTCATTTCTACAAATCAAATTTAGAGAAGTTACATACGTACAAAATGAGAGTTACGTACGCCTTGAATTTACAAATTACGTACACTTGTAACATAAAATAGTTAAAAAAATCACCCCGTAAACAAATAACACATTATTTTATTGTCTTCATTACTTTTAAATGCATGTGCAATAACCATGCCATCTTTAGACTGAGTTTAACAATAAATTTCAGTGTGAACAGTATCACATCAAACAAAAAATTAACTGCCCAACACATTGGATTTGACCTAATAAATTGAACAGTATTACGTGTGGCAGCCGATGCCATTTTCAGTGATGGAGCTTAGTATCCGTGTTCAACCGTTGATCGCCACGGACCCAGGGAGATATATGTGGCTATTGCATGTTATTGTCTATTTCTAATCATTGATAAACGATTGGGAAAGAATTATCCAATTCCATGTTGTGCAGTAAAACAACCAAAAACACACGTGCGTGCATACACATAGAAGAAAAATGCTTAGGAGAACCGGTGTTAAGTCTAAAGAAGCTTTTATTTATTGCATTTGATTTGATGTACATTTGTAGTGATCAACTCGAAATTCCTCCAAATTATTTCTTCATGATTTGATATTTTGATCTTAACAACCCCATAAGAGACTCAATATATTTGCTGAATCATTACCCAGCTATATCCCGTTCGTTTTACAGCTCAAATAACAGCTGAAATTTTTTGCTATAGTGTTTTGTCCGACAAAAATTGAAATTTAACTTTTTTTTTCTTAAAATGTTTTCTCTCACACAAATTCACTCTTGAACTCAAGTTCTCAACTCGAACCTGCGAAACAAATGATACTTAATAGTCTAACAAGCAATATATGGAAATTACTGTCTACTTTTAATTTTGTTTAGTCACATAACTTGATCTGTCTTAAATAATATTGTGCAAAGAGCGTAACTTCCCAAAAGATGGAAAATGGGGTTCGCGCATGTAAATCGGTTGTATGATTTATACAACTAAATTTTATGATAAGGTATTCTTACAACATTTGAGTAAATATCAAAAAAAAAAAAAAAAAAAAAAGGACGTGTAATTTCTAGATTTACTTGGATTATAATGTTGTGGCTTGATTATTAGTCGATTTCAGTTGTTTTAAGGTATTTGATATTGAGTATTAACTTATGCCAGATAAAAGACAACTGCATTAAGTAGAATATTTAAGCATGCTTTCAATGAGAAAACGCATTCAAGTTATTGACAAGAGAGGATCGAAGGAGTTCATCAGGCGAGTCAAAATGAGTAAGGAAATGCATTCAAGTAGTGAGTATTGAAGGAAGTATCTCCGATTTGGAGCCAAGAACTCGAGCTTTAGTATCCGGAAAATATTCTGTGTTGGGTAGAGTTGTCACTTCACCGTTTTCGGTAACTCTAATGGGGTAGCTGAGCAAGTGGCTTGGCAAGTCATCATCAAAGGTCTGGCAAGAGTAGAGATCCCAGTTATTCTCCGCGATCTGGTTCACCTTACGAACACATTCAACGCTCTCCGGTTTGAGGAATATGCCATCAAGCATTCCCATGTGTTCATACCACAATGCCAATCTGTGGCCGTGGATTTGCCCCCTGGCTGGTTCGGTGGTCGAAAGGCGATGAGGTTGGTAGGCTCCCATCGCAATCTCCGTGTCTCGCGCACCATCCATTGATCTTTGATTTATGTTGGCTGATCCAATGATTATGTATTCATCATCAACTGTAGAAAATACACATATGCCATTTAGTACGTTGTGTCGCTTTTAAACAAGTTAAAATGTTCGAAAAAGTAAAGTGATTAGCAAGACTACCTATCATCATCTTGGCATGAACATAAATCATGAACCTTCTGTACTGTTGAGCTCTGCTGTAATCAGATCCGTTCTCCGGTTTTTCTGGAGGCTCATACTCTCCATGCTTTTTCATCTCGCGATTACCGAGGCAAAAGAATGCCAAGTAGTCCTTAGGGTTTGCATCAAGTCCTTTCGCATGAAGAGCCTGAAGAACGTCTTTGTACATCATCTCCATTGTCATCTTCTGCCAATTTAGTATTGCCTGAACAGAACCACTTTCCGGGATACCCTCTGGCCACATGGGAATTACAACGTAGACGGCGAATCTCTCTCCAGCTTCAATCTTGCTCACAATCTTCAAAGACAGCTCCTTCGGAATGAGATGCAAAGCCTCAACCTCATCAGCCTTAATTTCGTTTGAGCTCCAGCCAAAGGAACTTCCAAGAAAATACTGATTCTCGATGTAGATAAAATTTTTTGCTCGTCGAATGGCGTTGATATACGCACTCTGAATGCTTCTATCGATTACACCATCTTTCCCACTAACAAGACCTGCTTCAGCAGCATCATGTGGAGATTCAGGAAACCCGAAAGCAGCTCCTCCGTCAATGGATCGGAACAATTGAACATTCCAAGTCTCTTGTTCTTCAGAATATATGACTGGAGATGGAGGTACAAAAGTGTCGCCCAATTCTCTTAATTCAAGAAGCAAGTCCTTGTGGCCCAATTCTCTTAATACAAAAGTGTCGCCCAAATCATGATGGTGGGCCGTGTCCAGAGTCCGGAAAATTGAATGAAAAGGAGTGTCGTACCTCCCATCACAAAGATCAATACCACCAATAAAGCTCACAATTTTCCTTTTGTTTGACATCCCATCAACATTCTCACTGTCCACTACCACAATCTTCTGGTGATGAGTAAACATCGTCGAAACGGCCAACCCTTCGATAATGCTTTGTCCGTTGTCTGGATTCCGGGGACACAACACACAGTGAACGCTGGTGTTTTCGAAGTAACTCTCAGTGTCTTCATCATGTGTAGCCATTAGTCCATCTTTCTTAAGCAACTTCAAAGAAGTTCTGTCATCCCAAACAAGCATTAGCACGCGAACTCCTTCTCTCGCCTTCTCTATAAGAAGCTCTCCGAGGGTCATATCACCTCCATTCATTTTCCTCCCAACGTCTCTTACTAAGGTAATTCTGGTATAGACGGACCAGCCGGTAATGTAGATCAAGTGTTTTGCATTACAAATAGAATAAAAAATATCTTCCCAACATCTATTAGGCTCATAACACTTGTCCCCATCAAGAGGAATTTTGGGTAAAAATTTGTTTGGGACATGAGCATCTTGGTAAAGGGTAACTCTACAATCATTCCTCTGAGGAAAGAATGTGTAAGGAACTCCTGGAAATTTTGGACTTCCGATTCCTTTCGACCAGTTAATGTCTTTAGAGACGTCACAAAAACATACCCTTACATGGATTTTGGAACCATCATGTAAAGGCTTATGCTTGTGATCCATGAGATGAAGCCATTGGTCCACTTCTTTACCACTGAGAAGTTCACCAACAGGCAAATAAGCTCTTGCAATCACTTCTGCGCCGATGGGCTTGTCTTGTTTGATGGTGAAGACAACATTAGATGCCTTATGAGCACAGTAAATGTCAAAGGACTCGTACCACCGCGGATTCGAGGTTTTGCATTCAAGAACTCTAGTGCTGCCAACTGATCTAGAGTTTTCTAAATCTATTGTTGCATAAAGTTTTGAGGTACCTTTCCGAAACCCTACTATTTCTTCAAATTTCTCAATAAGCTTAAGAAAAAAATCATTGAGAAATGTTATGAAATTGGAAGAAAAGTAATAAATGAATAAATAAAAAAGCAGCGTAAGATGAAAAGTAAAACACAGCGATAAATATGCAGCTTCATTTCGTTTCAAACATCCTTTAAAAGCATAACACAAGTTA
>JABXEQ010000227.1:0-11306 GCA_012066045.3 Morus alba | reverse complement strand
TTTTCATATGGGCAATCTGATTTTCTTCCATTAATTTTTGGTTTTGTGATAGTTTTTGGTGTTCCTTTGTAACGTGTTTATTTTTCTCTATTGTTTTTTTTGGTTTTGCTTAAAGAAATAGAGGAATTCTGCTTTCAAATTTGATAATTTTGTGGTGTTAAATTGTAACAACAGGGACGATATAACATTTGTAGACCCTTTTGAACACATTCTCTGGCATAGAGAAATACAAACTGATCTTTTGGGCACTAAGATTCCACGGCAGTTTTCTTTTCCGGGAGATTTCTCTTGAAGTCTACAGAATTTGGCAGCCTTCAGAGAATGTGATTCTCATTAGATGGAACTTAAAGGGTGTACCAAGAGTTCCATGGGAAGCAAAGGGCCAATTCAAGGCACCTCTAGATATAAGTTGGATAGACATGGAAAAAAATCTATGAACACAAAATTGACAACTTGGCTTTCAATTTCCCGCAGCCCCTTAAGCCTGCGGCATCGGTGTTGGACTTGGTGACTGCGTGTCCGGCTAGTCCTAACCCGACGTTTTTGTGGGATCCGGTGGATATGCACTCGTCTTCATGGGTGGAGTTCTATAGGGCAGTGAGGCATACCTTGGATCAAGAAGGTTACTCTCTTGCACAAGATGGTTTGATCACTTGTTCATAGCTAGAAAGTTACTTTTATACATTAATGTATACAATGAAATTTTTAGCACACAAATATATATATATATATATATATTTTTTATTGCATTACTTTTTGTATAACATATTGGTAGATTAGCAAATAATGGCTTTTTGCTGAAAGTACAAAGGGTTGTATATATAAAAGGGATAAGGATGCTGGAGAACTGAATAACTAATTGTGGGTGTAGAGGCAGAGAAGCTTTGGCATCTTTTATGAGCAGCCTATACAGGTCGGATATTCGTATGTACCAATCTTATTGCTTTAGCAAAGCTCTTTTTGGCATTAATTCTCTCACTTTACAACTAAGTTCTGCGTTTGTTTCTTATGGTTATTCAGTGATCTCTTAGAATATTTTACTAGTTGATAAGATTTTCAATGTAGTCAAAACCAAAACTATGTTTGGAATGGGAATTCGTGTTATTATTCAAATCATGATTCTGATTCGTAATTTGTTAAAGTATTTTTTTTTACAAAAAATATACGTAAAATGAGTAAATTTATAAACCAAACGTCCAAGATACAAAATTCTATCTATTTGGCCAAACAGGTAGGGCAGTGGATATAGGATTCTAATTATGAAAAATGAAAGTACACAACAGTTTCGGCCGAAGCAACACGACAATCTAGCATATATTTCACGGGGAATAAAAAGGTCCGCCGTATATTGTTGTCTAATGCAAGCACAATTTGAACAAATCATGTATACATATAGTATGTACAGTAGCCTAAGTTCACAATCATCAAGAGTTGACTCAATCAAAGAGGAAGTCTATCCAAAGGCTTAATCGCTGCAACGCCACTCAAATCAGGGCTCATGTACTTGTCGTAGGTGACCTTTAACTGTCCTGCCCTAGCAGCTCGTTGGAACCGTAAGATCATCTCTGCACAATCTCTGCAATGACCAAATAGATATATGTACAACGATTCGATAGAAAGGATAACTTGCAGAAATGAATGAATGACAAGTACCTTAATTGAGACACTTCATAGCGTGCATGCCGACATAGCAGTGGTGTCCAAGGTGTCATTTGTAGGGTACATCGCGCAACAAAGATGGCTGACGCACATAGCAAAGATGGCTTGAACATCAAAGCTTCGTATTCAACCAGGCACAACTCAATCAGGTAGAATGCCAAATGTTCAACCTGGTAGATGACGACAAAAAACAAAGTTAGCATTTCAAAAGAATTAAAAATTAAAAAACAAATAAAGTTAGCTAGCCAAATTAAGTCCCAATGATATTCAATATCGACCTAATTTAAATCTCTGGAATCTGTGCATACCTTTGTGTCTGACTGAGCAGCCTTGAGAAACCTTAACATGAAGACATATGGAGTGGGTGTATTTAATCGAAACTTCAGTTTCCCAAGAATAAGCTTCTCCTGAAAAAGGAGGCCAATGTGAGTCATTAGAACAAAAAAGGGGAATGCAATTTATCAGTCTTTTTGCATTGGCTTTCTTTATATAATAATTTGATCAGTCTTTTTGCATTGGCTTTCTTTATATAATAATTTATGCTTACAATATATCATTTGAAACTATCCAATTACATTTCTGGTTGAAAAGCAGTAAATACAGTACTCCATTGTCCGCTTAAAGATTATCCTCGTTACCAAGATGATTGTAGGCAAAACTTAACAGTAATCCCATACCTTATTCCACATAGAATTCGAATCTACCCACCCCAAAATTTTTTTGTAACAAAAGAAAAAAAAAAAAAAAAAAAAAAAAAAAGAAGAAAACTAGTAACCAGTAAGCTATATAACGAACTACACTCAAAAAGCAATAAATGCAGTAATCCATTGTCCGCTTAAAGATATCCTCCTTACCAAGTAAGGTGGTTGTGGCAAAACAAAACAGTAATACCACACATGATTCCACTTAGAATTTGAATCTCCCCACCACAAAGTTGTTTTGTAAGAAAAAAGAAAAAAAAAAAAAAAGAAAGAAAACTAATAACCAGTAAGCTATATAAAGAACCATACTTGAAATGAATCATCAATAAAATTTTGACTTCATTAATTATCTTTAGCTAAGCTTTTTTTTAATCATCAAATCCATTAAAATTCAAATTTGTGCACCAATAATGATAATTAAGAAGTAAATATGCTTATATTATTTAAGAAATGATAACTCAAACCTAATTCATAAAAACAACCTTTTATCTACTACATAGGAAATATGCAGATTCAGATAAAAACTGGTGTCTACTGTCTAAGTCACTCCTATAGTATTACAATAGTCTCCTACAGCATTACAACATTGTCATAAACACTAAACATAAAGGAAATACTGAATTGCTGGAGAAAAACTGGAAACGAAGGAAATTTATTGCAGCTTAAACATTACGTCCAAATAGACATTGCACAACTCAAAAGTGTTTTTATTTATTTATTTATTTATTTATTATTATTATTATTATTATTTTAATAACAATGCAGATTTCATACCGTTTCGAGCATCTGGTCCCTTGTGTATGACTCCGCTGAGATGCTAAGTAAATCTTGAACCTTTATCAGATAGAACATGAGAACTAAGAAAATGGATATTTTTTGCCAGGAAAAACACATGTTAAGCATGGGAATTGGGAATATGAAATATGTACCCTAGGATGCCAGAAGTCTTCGTACTTTGATGCAAGGAGAAGGGCCGTGAGGCCAACCAACTGCATTTCACTCTTCTGAATGGTGACTTGAGAGAGATATCGGTCTAACAATGTAACCATGAGATAAAGTGTTTCTTGCATTAAGTCAAATTTAAAGTGGACCTGTTATCGGACAGTTTTGCAGATCAATTTAGCAAGATCTTAACTAGATAATAACACCAGGAACAAATATCAACACTTCCAGAAAGAGTTAAATAGGTACTTCAATTAACCAGTTGATCAATACGGCACGCATATGTGGAGAAATGTCTGTCTGAACTGACATGTAGTTTGCCAAAGCTGGATTTTGTGTCTGCAATAAATAAAACCCTTTTCAGGTTTTCTTGTTTACCTTATTTCTTCACCAACACAAAACTCCATGCCACACAAAACTTAATCCGGAATAATGCGGTATTAACCCAACATGGAATTTTCTATTGGCATTTGGGCTCATTAATTGAAATAAATTGTGTACTAAAAATAGACTACGAGATGTCTAAGTGCTATCTCAATCTCATAAATGATTCCCTTACAAGTTCTAGAAGACATCGGTGGCGACACAATAATAAATCTTGTGGCTTCAGGCCATCATTCTAGACAATTAAACGTCTAATCCCTACGTGAAACGTTTTTCCAAACAGAAGTTTGTACATACAAATTCCTGGTACTTTTTTTCTCGAGTCCTCCAAAATTCCAACACATATGAGAGTTGATCTGTATTGACATCCTTTGATATGCTTAATTGCTTGATTTAGAATAAACTAAAAAAGAAGTGGAAATCCTCATTTTGGAGTATACAACATAACATAGTACTGGGTAAAAAAAAAAGAGTAGAACGAATTAGAAGATATATACATATACACGCATCAAAAGTATCAGAGTAGCATGAAAGTCATCACCTCTGTAGCCCAATAATATCGATAGATATCATCAACATAATCAACAACTTCAAGTTGGTTCGCCTCATCATCAATACTCGGTAACTTTTCTTGCTTCATGTCATGTTCTAGTAACTGCAGACAGGAAAATGTGTTGTGTTATCGAAATTGGTACATGAGGGAAAAGGCACCATAAAACGAAAATGTGAACCTTGGATCCTTCCACCAACAAAGATGTGTAGGATCTCCGCCGCCTTGAACTTTTCTTGGTAACAGTAGCTGATGTACTTGGTTTGGGTTGCCATCTGACAGAAGTTGCACACAAATCGATTCTTGTGTGATATTTTCACAATGAGAAGATGCCTCTGGCTCCTTACTCTTTGATAAAGTCATAACAGCAGTAACCGATTTATTCATGCCCGTTTTGGGATTGGACTTTGTATTCAAATTGGCACGAGAAGCCTTTATTGTAGTCTTCACAATTGGCTGGATCATGAATGAATAAAAGTAGTTCATCTTCTTGAACATGGATAAAACACGGGAGTTCCAAATAATATTGAAATTCTAGCTTGACAATTAAGAGGAGAAACGCAACAACGACACAAAAGCATATGGATCCAGTGAAATCAATCATTTAGATGAATTTCTAACAACCATGCTTGCCAAAATTGGTGAAACAAAAGATAGGTGGAAAAGAGATATGCTGCAAAAGAATTGCCACTTACCCCGTAGATTTTCTCGACACTGTCACGAGAATCCACAGTCCTCTTACCCTGCAGTGCCAGATTATATGCATTCAGCATTTTGATAGTAATGTCTCGTTCAACTGCTAGTTATAATATAATGTCAAAACATTAAATGAAAGAAGAAAAAAAATTATGTTGGAATAAATTTACTGGCTGAGGTTTCAATTTCAAAAGAAAGGTACTCCAGTCTCTTTCTCTCTATTTTAGAGTAATGGGGAAAGAGAACAGACAATTAGCTCACATATCCATCACCCAATTGCAAGTTTAGGGATGTGTCCATATATCAAATCATATCTTCAAAAGGAAAAATATGAGAAACAAATGTGTTTCTCATTATCTTTCATAAAGCTGCTTAAATCTACAGCCTGAAATATACTTCAAGCCTAAGGTGACACATTCAAAATCGTGCCTCTTATTGGTGATCATCATAAAAGAGAATACAGAAAGAGGCAGAACATAGCTGATATATAATTTGAATGCTTTGCAAACACATAGAGGACCTCTCACAAAACTCTAGAATGAAGCAGTATGATCTTACTAAAAAGTAAATAAATAAATTACAAAGAAATAAACGCTAAGAACATTTGCATAGACTGAAATTTGATTGATTAATTGGTCTTAGCACTCCGAAATTGTTATTTTTTTGGTACTATTTGAATTCAAGCATCTTCTTTAGGTCAAACCAAATTAATTTAAGGAACATTGTTTTTCATTACAACTCTCAGAAATATCATAAACACTTTACTGCATTCGGAAAGGCAGGTGGCAGCTAAAAAGATGCTAGATGGTTAAATCATTATTACTCACGTTATTATGAAGCCATCACTCACTCGATTCCTCCAGAGATGGGTCTTAGCATTGTTTACTCGAGGCATGACTTTCCTACCAACTGCAACTTTAACTGAAGCCAAGAATCATATTCAAAATCCTGAGTATACACTTAGGAAAATATCACGAACTCAATGCATATTTACAAGACACCTACTTTCTCCTTTTGCCTTTTCAGAGCTTCCCAAATTTTCCTACAAACAGAGAGAGAGAGAGAGAGAGAGAGAGATAAAACTTCAGGCGGAAAAAGATAATAGTGATTATAATTGTCCAACCAGAAATTCAACTAAGGGAACAAATAATAGTGAACAACGATGACAATAACTTCTTTTCTTTCTCTATATGATTTAATTTGTCCTAACAAAAACAAAAAATGTGAAGAGGTCTACCTTTGGAATGTCTGCCTGGTTCACCCTCTTTAACACGGGAAGTGACTTCCTTCAGGTAAATGGAATAGAAAAATTAAGTTACATCAGTACGTGGTGCATTTTTCATATATTTAACCCCCCAAAAATGATTTCACAAAGATCAGACCTTGTTGGTATGAGTGAATTCCTTGTTGTCATCCTGAAACATTAAATATAGAATTTAAATTGATCATTTAAGAATGTAGTTTGAAATTTCAGCAAGCTGGAGTCATCCACTAAAAATGATTTGCAAACATCAGACCTTTTTGGTATGAGTGAATTCCTTGATGTCATCCTGATGCATTAAATATAAATTTGAATTAACCATTTAAGAATTATAGTTCCAACAAGTATCTACCACCAAAACCTTAAAAAATAACTAAAAAAAAAAAAATACCAGTTGTCCATGTTATGAAAATGGAATAATCTATCACAAGTTCTATGGTTTAAAATAAAAGGAGATAGCAGGTGCTAGAGAAATGTTGAGCAGACCTTTTATTTGCAACAATAGATTCACGGGGGAATCTTGTAGCTTTGGTATTTTGAGAATTTGATGGTGCCTTAAAATCTGTAATGCCAACCGATATCATAAACAAGTTAGGAGTTCAAACATATACATGCTTTGTCAAACTATGTTCCTAGATTTCTAAAGAATTCAAAGTCACCTTTATTTGAATTATACAAGTCAGGAACACCTTGACTATGATCACCCTGCATATTTCCAAGGCAAAGCACAAGTGAAAGAAGAAAACTTCAAGGAATAACAAAAAATCAAAAGATAAAAGTGGTTCCTACGACTTCATGATGGTTGGAAAATAAGAGAATATTCCTATAAAGTCAAATCTTGAAATAGCTGAGGTTTTATGTATTTAAAAACAAAAATATATAAATAACATAATGTTGCCATACAAAGAAATTGTTTTTGAAAACCTGAATGTAAAATTATGAATCTTTTTTTAGCGGGAAGTGGAATGATAAAATGAGAATAAGATAACTGAAGCAGGAGGGCCACACTAATTTCCATTCTCAATTAATGACAAACAACAACTTGAGGCTCTTTAGCCAAAAATAAATAAATAAACAGAATAAAATAACACTTCAAGAGTAACTATGTAGTGTCAAAGTAAATGCTCATACCTGAATCGATTTCCTTGACGAGACATTCATAGTTTTACTGCGCAGACTTGTCAATACACTAAATGAATAGAGCAAAAAAAGGGACAGCCACCAGGGAAGATGTTATTCTTTAATGATAATAAAAAATAAAAAAATAAAAAGAAAATTGAAAGCCAATAGCCTGAAGTAAATTGCTGGAATTTGATCGATTTATAACGAGAACAGAGACAAACTAAATAGATTAAATTGGTTCCGTCTTGTGAATTTAAATGGACCATTTTGGTTCTTGAGACTTATTCATTTGGTTCAAGAAACTCTTTATTGTAACTAGCAAGCATGTAGAGATAGAAACAACGAGACATAACATAATATCTTGCAGCCAGAGATTAGTAAAAGGGATACTTATGGCCATGAAATTGCTAATTTGCATTTGCAACAAAAAGGAAGCTCCCAATCCCTAAACCAGATATGCACGCACACAGCAGTGTAAAGACTGTACATCAATGAATCAACTCAAACAAGCAAAAATAATTCAGATGAAAAATTAATCTGACACTATCGTTAGCAAAGCTAATTCAATCCAAAATTAAAAAAAAAAAAAAAAAAAAAAGACATCATTTTCAAAGTGTATCATATAGCACAAATATATAACTCTCACTCCCCTTTTCCCCACATTGCAATAAAGCATTCATAAGACCTATTGGCTCCAAAGAGAAAGCTTCTCCCATGATGCAAATATGAATATGGAATGATAAATACGAACACATAGCATGCCGCACCTATATTGCACACTAGTAAATTCATATGTGTTTGTCTCTGCCTTTATAAAGAAATTATATATCAAAATGAAGATGACACTTCACCTATTTACCAGAGAGCGAAAAGAGAGAGATGCTTACGATGGTTTTAAGCTAATCGTGGTAAATTCCTCGACACATTGCTTTGAACATTGCTGACATCAGCCAATGCTCTTCTTCCAACAAATGCTTTTCCCAGAAAAAGGAAATGGGATGTCATGAAAGAAACTCTCAAAACCAAAAAAAAAAAAAAAAAAAAGAAAAAAAAACCATAGATGAAGTTTGCAACGCAAGCATTGTCCCTTACCACAACTACCATTCTTGCCTTTGCTCATCTCTGTACTTTTTTTGAACACCCTTAATGTTGAAGAAAAAATACAGGAAAAAAAGAGAATAATGGCTTGTTAAAAGAACAGTTTCTACAAACCTCCCAGAATTAAGAAAGAGTGAGATAGTCAATACCTTTTGAGAACTTGTACTAGCCAGAGTAGATGCTTTGTTCAATGGCATAGATTTCCTTTTACCATAAAAAGTGGGGGAAAAGAAATTAACAAAACAATAAAAGTAACAAAGTTTTTAAGTCTACTTACCTTATGTATAGTTAACCCAAAAAGATAAAAATGCAAGGACGGGTAGGTATAGAGAATATCTAATTGCAAACTTTATATAGAATTCTTCAAACGTTCCAATTACGTAATTAGTTTTGCTTTTAGAATACCCACTATTTCTTTAAAAACCCATAAACTGAAGTTCATATATTTTTGACAAGTTAATATCTAATTAAACTAAAATATGGCTGTGATCTACTTTTTATTTTAAAAAAGATATACATAAGTAAAAAGAATAAAAAAAAAAAAAAAAAAAAAAAACCTTGATTTAACTAGGTTAAACTTGGAGTGCTACAACTCGGTTGATTCTCCTCAGAAATAATACAAAATGCTTAATTGTCTAATCTAATAATCCCAATTTCCTTTCTTTGCTTAAATTCTAATTTTTTCAACATTCCCACAACAACAACAAAAAACCAAAGCCTAGCAAAAGAAACCTAGAAGAAAAACGACGATACCTGCTAACAATGTCAGCAGCTTCATTTTCCGAATAAAAAGAGAAGGCGGTCCTACCGCTGCTGGCTTGGATTCGGCTAACTCTGCCGACTCCGACTTTCGCCTGCAATTTCACCGAAACAAAAGACGATTTCGTAAATGCGAAAGATGCAATATCTAAGACCCTAGGGAAAAAAAGAAAAGAAAGAAAAAAAGATAATTAAGAGCTTCCTTCTCTCACCTTAGAAACCTCCATTTTGCTTCTTTGTAGATCCGGCCTCGTGCTCTGCTGCTGATCCAATGTATGAAGAAAATTACAACTGAATCGCAATAGAAAGTCGAAAAAGAAGGAGAAAACAAAATCCAAAAGAGAAAATTTTAAACTAAAACTAAATTGAAGTGGAAAACCCTAACGATTGCTTCAAAGTGAAAATTGATCTACGAAAAGAAATTCGGACACAAAATTTTTGGGAGTGTTAAGGTAATCGTCACCTTGATGGACGCCATTTTTCCGCTGTAGAGATTTTTCTTCGCTTGGGTTTTGCTCCTAGAGAGAGAAAATCTTCGAAGAACAGAAAGAGAGGGGGAGAGAGAAATGAAAACGAAACGAGGCGCTCTTCCTCGTCCTTTTCCTTTTTGGCGTTCGATTTGAATAGGGTGTGTTTTTACGATATTGACCTCCTTAAAATACGACAATAAAAAAGGTAAAAGGTTTGGCCCATGCAGGTCTCGAACC
Organism: Morus alba; assembly: GCA_012066045.3. Taxonomy (NCBI): domain Eukaryota; kingdom Viridiplantae; phylum Streptophyta; class Magnoliopsida; order Rosales; family Moraceae; genus Morus; species Morus alba. The sequence continues at coordinate 1,427 of JABXEQ010000227.1, read as the reverse complement.
TGCGACCTTCGCGTTATTAGCACGACGCTCTAACCAGCTGAGCTAATAGGCCGTACGCAATAGTTACGTAATTTATATTTTAACATTTTTTTTTGTTACATTTAAAAATATGATGAACCTTCATGCCTCTGTTAATGAAATTGTAAAACATACACAATATATATATATATATATATATATATATATATAAACACACTAATAAAAAGCAGGAAGAAAACTTAGAACAAAATTATGTGATAGTGGTATAATAAGATTGGATTATTGTATCTCTCTCTGCATACTTACCAATTGAATTAGAATAGTCTCTCTCTTTTTTTATGTATACTTAACCAATTTAATATAGCTTTACGTAATTCGAGTGATTGCGAATAATTGATTTATTCTTCTTTGATTTTAGAAATTCGTGTAGTTTTTATTATTCTTTCCTCTTATTATGTTATAACCATCGCTATCGATAAAACTTTGTTAAGTCATTCACTAAATCATTTCATATATAATCTTCTCATAGTTCGAAAAGGCTCTCATCAATGAAACCCAAATGAAACTCAAAGTATGCCAAACACATCCCAAATCCTACCTGGAATGTGTCAAATTTGTTGACAACAATACCACTCTGCCGAGCAATGTTCGTCCTTCAAATACATGCCAAAAGACTACCAATTGTTAGTCTTGAGCTTTGTTTTAAAAAAAATGACACAAATATTTATAGCTCAAAAGATTTGATAAGAAAAGTTTAAAAGGGTCGCTTGAGTTGTTGAAACATAAGCTTGAACAAAAAGAAGGATATCAAGACCAGACCATATAGGCTGAAATCACATACATTAATCTTGAATTGAGGTGCGAGCAGTTCATGAAATTCTTGTTTCAAATATAGTTCAATGCACACACTCTTTTTAGAATTCCATACTTTTACAAAATTAGATAAGATCTTTTTATAATCTTTCTAAGTGATAAAAGTATTTATTTATTTATTTATTTTTTTTTTACATAACATGGTCTTAAATTGTATTAAAACTAAAATTTTTTATTTAGATTTTAAGTGTCAAAAATTAGATAAATTTTGTATTATCGTTGTCCGGTAAATAATGGATTGCGTTAGTCAAACAAAAAAATAGATAACTTAGAGTTTCTAATCAATGGGTAACATTTGGTCGATCTATACTGTTCAAATAACCATAATTTCAGCCCTTGGACAACGAGCCAAAACCAGGTTTTTAACTTATTTTGCCTATATAGAAGAGTTTTGAGGTCTAAAATTGTCAAGGGACCATTGCAAATGCTCTAAAAGCTTGTCTCAAACTCTCTCATGATCTTCCCAAGCTAAAAGCTAAACTAGCATTTATTTCATCTTAAGGATGCGTTGATTACTCTACATTCTAGGAGAGATTGTTGGGATAATAAACTTTCACATTCAAAATCTAATTCTC
>JABXEQ010000226.1:0-13606 GCA_012066045.3 Morus alba | reverse complement strand
GCAAAGGTATGTGCAATTTCTGATTGGATAGCATATATATGTTTATGAAGAATATTTTTTTTTCTTTCTTTTTCTTCTTCTTCTTCTTTTCTTCTTCTTCTTCTCTTTACACAGAATTCTATATGTCGGTGTTTCTATATTGTCTTTACCTGATCTTCATGATAGAGATTGTTAGGTGAATGGTTATGTGTTGTCTTTGTCTAATTTTCATTTTTTTTCTGAACTAATTTTATCTTCTAACGTGTTCTGTTGTTATAGGTTCCACGTTTGATCTCGCTTCTCTATGTAATGGTCTGTTGTATCCTCGGGTGATTTCTAATATCTCTAGTATTTATTTCTCCTGCCACGTGGATGAATTATATTAATCTTCCTGTACAACTATTAAGTCAATCAGTCATCTTCTTTTTATTTGTTTTGCCACGTTCATGAGTTATATTAATATTGCTGGACAGTTATTAAATGAATTACTAGTTTTATCTTCTAACGTGTACTGTTGTTATAGGTTCCACGTTTGATTTCCCTTCTCTATGTAATGATCTGTTGTATGTTCGGGTGATTTCTAATATCTCTGGTATTTATTTCTCCTGCCACGTGGATAAATTATATTAAGTCAATCAGTCATCTTCTTTTTATTTGTTTTGCCACGTTCATGAGTTATATTAATATTGCTGGACAGTTATTAAATGAATTACTGGTTTTATCTTCTAACGTGTCCTGTTGTTATAGGTTCCACGTTTGATTTCCCTTCTCTATGTAATGATCTGTTGTATCTTCAGGTGATTTCTAATATCTCTGGTATTTATTTCTCCTGCCACGTGGATGAATTATATTAATCTTGCTATACAGCTATTAAGTCAATCAGTGATCTTTTTTTTTATTTGTTTTGCCACGTTCATGAGTTATATTAATATTGTTGAATAGTTATTAAATGAATTACTGGTTTGTTCTGCCACATTGATGAGTTATATAAATATTGTTGTATGTATTAAATGAATTACTGATTTTTTTTCTCTTTCTTTCTCTTCTCCTTTCTTTCTTTCTTTTTTTTCTCTGTTTTTTGTTTCTTATTTGTTCTTCCACGTGCACAAGTTATATTTATTTTCCTGCACAGGTATTAAATGAATTGCTGATTTTTTTATCTTTCTTCCCTTTTTCCCCTTATCCTCCGTAATGTACTAATTTTATTGTTTTGTTAGGAAAGTTTAGCTTCAACCGACTTTCTTTTGTCTTCGTGTCCTCCGTAGTCATAGGTTATCTATTGATCCGTTCTCTATATATTCCTATTTCTTTCTCTTTCACTTGCCCTCTTTACTCTCCTATTTCATCTAACATCATTTTTGTTGTTGTATTACTGTCCATCACTCACCACTTTATCTCATTTACTCCCTTATTCATCATTTACTACCCTGTTTATTTGTCTCTTGCCTTTTTACTCTTTACGCTTATAATCGGTTGGGTGATATTTCAATTGAGACAAGACTGTCCCAGTATTATTTATAAACCCTATTTATAACTCTTTAATTTATGATACTCGATTAAATATATTGCTTTCCTCCTGGTGGCATTAATTTTTGTCCTTTCTATTTTATTAGCTATGTTTACTTCGCTTTGTATTTCCTTACTCTATAATCTTTGATATGTTTACCCTTTTCATTTGTTTCTAACAAACTTATATATATATATATATATATATTTATATATATATATATACACGTTTATTCTACATATTCTACTCCCAGTAAGTTCTTTTTGGTGGCGCTAATGAGTATAATTAATATTTATATATTGAGTTCTATGTAATTTGTTCAAAAGATTCTTTGTGAATATCTATTTACTACCTCTGTTTTTTAAACTACTGAGCCCTAGTTTTTCATCTTGCTCTTATCATTTGGAAAAAAAGGTTTTATATCTTCCTCTTTTTTTTTTTTTTTTTTTGCCTTTTGGCTGTTTCATTCAGCACCTTTTTGTACGTGTAATACCTTTCTTTTCCTGTTACTCACCTTCGGCTTTCTTATTCCATTCTTATCATTTTATACAAAAAAACCTCCCTACAGAGAGGGGAAAAAAAAGCAAAACATAGGCTTTATTATTTCACTCTTTTCTCCTTATTCTATTCATCACGTTTTTATTCCTCTATTTCCTATTGCTTACTATCTCTTTGTTTTTTTTTTTTACTCTTTCTATTTTATTTCATCATATAATCTATATTATACTATGCTTCTTACATTGTTTTCTCCTCCTTTTGGGTTTTGTATTTAATTCACTTGGTAGTCTTTGAACAATTTCATATCTTACTCAAGTTATCTATTTTGTATCACATCAAAATTATAATCTGCGTGACAGATATAATGTGTTACCCTTTGTGCAGCTGCTTCCCTTTGTGTAGCTGCCTTAGTAGGAAGCCATAATGTATTTGTCACACATTGCTGAAAAGATTAAATACCTGAGCCACCATTTTTATTCATTATATTTTTCTTTCATCGAACATTATTGTTGATATTTCATGCTTATATACACCTTTACTCAAAATCATTTGTTTCACCTATTGGCATCAATCTCTTGCCCATAATTTTATTATGCCTATATCTCATTAGTTTTCTAAATTTATTTCCTCTCCTATTTACTCATTCATTTGTTTACTTGATTATTTGTGTCTTCTAAGGTCTATTATTGCACATTCTCCTATTCTGTTGCCTTTATATTGGTCATTGCTCTTGACCTTGATTTCTTTCACATTCCAAATTTAACGTCGTTTCTGGGACCTGAAGGTATTTCCGACATCTTTTATCCTCATTCATTTTATTGCATTGTTTTATTTACTATTTTCTCTTTGTTTTGTTTTGTTTAAATTCGACCATCTTTGTTTATTACACTGAATACTATATTGCTCCTTTTTTTTTTTTTTTTTTTTTTTTCCCTTCTTTTTTTTCCTCTTGCTTTTTTTACGTGTAAATTTTATCCCTGTTATTTAGATTTAATTTTTTTGCCTCATCTGTAGCAGAAGACACAAAGAACTAAAGACATTGAAGACATTGAAGACAACTAATGATTTATGTAGATTCATTTATCTGTTTAGTGTTTACCCATAAATTTAGTTTATTTGGTGTTAATAATTAATTAATTTTTTTTCCACTCAACAATATCAAATGTTGTAAATTTATTGCTCTCTATCTTTCTAAGCATTTTTATTTATTTACAAATGTTGTGATCATCAACTAGAATGATTCAAAAGACAAATGGGCTTAAAATTCTTTACCATAAATAGGAGATAATGAAAAAAAGGACAAAAAAATTTTCACCATAAACGGGAGAACAAAAAAAAAAAAAAAGATTGATCTTCATGTACTAGGAGAAAAAAAAAAAAAAAAAAAAGGGACTCATCTTCGCAAAAAAAAAAAAGATTCATATTCCGAAAAAAAAAAAACCGAGCAAGAATGGCATGTCTCCCTTGCAAATCTAAGGACAACAAAACTTAAAAATCTCCACGATAAACGGAAGAACAAAAAAAAGACAAAATCATCTTAATACTATCTTCGTAGGAAAAAGAAAAAAAGGATTCATCTTTCGAGAGAAAAAAAAACCGACTAAGAAAGGCATCTCTGCCTTGCAAATCTAAGGACAACAAAACTTAAAAAATCTCCACCATAAACGGAAGAACAAAAAAAAGAAAAAAATCATCCTAATACTATACAAATTACGTTAATAAAAAAGTCTATATTTCAAGAATAAAAGATTTGTATATAAATCTAAATAATTATTTACATAAAATGACAATTTTCTATTAAAATTTGCTATGCAATGACAATAAATAAAAAGTTAAGGACAATTTTTTGAATAAAATAAGATTATATCTAAATAGTAAAAATATAATTTACATATACTAATTCCTGATTCAATTAATAAATATATAAATTATATAAAAATATAATTTACAAAGAAATTCTCGTAGTATCAAATAAAAAAATAAAACATCATATAAAATTACAACTTACATTTAACTTACATTTAGATTTAATTGTGGCCTTCTTCATCATGTATTACAATTAGATTTAATTTCTTTCTTCACCTATAGCTTAAGAAATTAAAAACTATCAACTACTTATATAGATTTATTTATTTATTTACTATTTATTAATAAATCTATCTTATTTAGTATTAAAACTTGATTAATTTATTTCCCACTAAATAACACCTAATGTTGTAAGTTTATTATTTTCTATCTTTGTAAATATGTTTACATAATCTATTTTACTTAGAAAACATACAAATATACATATGTGTTTATTACCTTATATATCATTTATTTATTAATTCAATCAATAAATTACTTATACTTTATTAATTAATTTAAGCCTATAAATAGCATTAATCCTATCATAAACTTAGCATTATCAATATTATTATTTTAATACTTGTTGATATTACTAGATTATTTTCCTCTCAATAAATTCATAACTAAAATAATAAAATATCACAAATATTATTATAAATTCTATTTTATTAATTCATTTTTGTCCATAATTATTATTGTGAATGAAAATTGTTAATAGTATTGTTTTAATACTATTGATATTATTATATTATTTTTCTCCCTATAAATCATAATTAAAATAACAAAATATGATAAATGCTATTATAAAAAAATAATTTGCTTAATTTCCTATAAATAATCTTACAATAAAAATATTAATTGTATATAAATTATTTACATAAATGTATTTTATTCTTTTTTCTAATCAAACTAATTTTCTATTGTAGAAACAAATGGACAAGAGAAAAACTCAACAAAAAAACAACACAATCAAACAAGCGTGTCATATTTGTATCATTTCTCGGATGAATCAAAATTATTCCAAAGATAAGCGAGCAAAATTCAAATGAAATAAATCAAATGGCTCGCACCTTTGCGGGCAAGAGCTTCTCAACTCAATCTTTGGATAACACAATTTACACTGTCTCTCAAGACGAAATTTTTGAATCATTCATGCCATCAACATCTGAAAATCATGATAGAGAATGTAATTCTCTCATCCATTCTAACTATTCTTTTTTAAAAATTAGAAAAAAAAAATTCATACAATGACAATACTAATTTTTTACATATTGTTGTTATTTTCTTTAAACTTTTTTTTATAGGCATTGTTAATCTCTACATCGATCTCGGAGACTATTCCTATATCTGTCAACATTGTAGCGCTCTCTTTTGGCTTAACGAACAAATTAAGCGTGCTTTTATTCCTAAATACAATCTTTGCTTGCCAGATGGAAAAATAACCTTGCCCTTAATTAAAAAAACACCTCAAACACTTGACACACTACTTAATTATCATGGAGGATTAATTAGCACACATTTCCGAAGAAACATTCGAACATATAACTCTATGTTTGCATTTACATCATTTGGTGCTAATATAGACACAAGTACACAAAATTCAAGTGGCCCAAATATTCTTAAAATAAGTGGGCAAGTACATCATCTTATAGGGTCTCTACTACCAATTAATGATAATCCTCCAAAATTTGCACAACTCTATATATATGACACACAAAATGAAGCCCAAAACCAGATAACATCATTCTCATTTGATAATGAATCCAAAAACATAGTACAATTTATAGTTGAAAATTTTATCAGAATGCTTGATAAAATAAATAAATTAGTAAAAATGTTTTGAATGATAAAAGATAGATATCAACAAGATGACATACCATCTATGAAACTAAGACTTATAAGCCAAAGAAATACAGATAGTAACCAATATGACTTACCCACATCAAACGATATAGCTGCATTAATAGTTGGAGACATTGGTGAATATGAACAAGGAAGAGACATTATTATCCAAGATAGAACATATAGTTTGCAAAAGAATTACAAAACTACACCCATGTTATATGTCCCTTCAATATCCTTTATTATTTCCATATGGAGAAGATGGTTATACAATAAACTTAAAATATAATATAAATAACTTAAATAATAAATATATAAGAAAAAAAAAAAAAAATCTCTCGAGAATTCTATTGTTATCAATTACAAGAACGTACAATTCAAGGCAATACACTTTTCGAGGGGCAGATTATTTAGTTGATGCATATGCTTCTGTAGAAGAAGATCGATTAGATTATATTTGAAAAAATCAAAAAATTTGCGATCCAAAATTTATCAAAAAGGAATTCAAGGCGCTATTACAAGAGGAGATACAAATGCACAAGCAATAGGAAAAAATTATCCTTCCCTCAAGCCATCCTGGAAGCCCTAGATATATGAATCAAAATTATCAAGATGCAATGGCAATTTGCAGACGCTATGGAAACCCTGATTTATTTATAACATTTACATGTAATCCAAAATGGCCTGAAATTACTAGAGCCTTAGCAAAAATACCTAGACAAAAACCTGAAGATAGACCAGATATTATCACTAGAATTTTCAAAATGAAATTAGATAGTCTTTTATCCATTATTAAAAATAAAAAAAATATTCGGAATGATTATAGTAGGTTAGTCTTCTTTTCCTAAAACTTTTTTTCTTTCCCAATAAGAAAAAAAAATAACACTTTTTTTTCAACATTAAAAAAAAAATTGTGATAAAATATTTTTTTTTTCATATTGCGATTTATATGTTGTTGAATTTCAAAAATGAGGACTACCACATTCTCATTTCCTCTTTTGGCTCCATCATGATGACAAACTCGTGAACCATCACAAATAGACAAATTTATTTCTGCAAAATACCTAATCCTCATAATAATTTACTAGAATACAATATTATAAATCTTGAATTTATGATGCATGGACCATGTGGCATAGCTAAGACAAATTCTCCATGTATGAAAAATCAGAATGTTCAAAAAAATTTCCTAAAAAATTTAATAATGAAACAACAATTGATGAAAATGGATTTGTTAATTATAAACGACGAAACACATCCTTTTATGTTGAAAAACAAGGCATTAAATTAGATAACAGATATGTAGTTCCATACAATAAAAGTTTATGCCTAAAATTTCATGCCCATATTAATGTAGAACTATGTTCGCAATCCATGCTTATAAAATATTTATTTAAATATTTGACAAAAGGACCAGATAGAATAAGAGCAGTAATAGAAGATAACATACATACAGAAATAACTGGAGAAACCAATTATCAAGAAATAGATGAAATAAAAAACTATATTAATTGCAAATATATAACACCATATGAAGCAATCTGGAGACTATTTGAATTTTCAATACACCATAGAAATCCAAATTGTCCAAAGATTATCAATACATTTACCAAAAAATGCAAAACATAACATTCGATTCAAATCAAGAGAATAACATAATAAGACAACCAGTATTGATAAAACAACTCTTCTTGAATGGATGAAACAAACAAATATTATATTAACGCAAGAGAATTAACTTACATAGAATTTCCAACTAAATATGTTTGGAATAATAAATATAAATATTGGTCTACAAGACAAATGGGACATACAATTGGGATTAACTTTTCACGTCCATCCAAGCTCGAGAATTATATTATCTTAAATTATTATTAAATCACCAAAAAGGCGCAACAAATTCTGAAGCTCTTGAGCAATTAATGACATAATATATCCAACAAATCAAACAACGTGCTATGCACTAGGCCTATTAGGAGACGATCGAGAATGGGATGAATCTATACAAGAAGCTTCATTTTGGTCAATAGCAATTCACCAGCGACAATTATTTATCATAATTTTACTATTTTGCAATGTAAATAACCCAATAAAATTCCTTGAAAAACATTGGAAACTTATGACAGATGATATATTATACAAAATTAAAACTTTATTTAACAACCCTAATTTTCAAGTACACAAACAATTATACAATTTTGTACTATATGAACTAGAAAAAATATTAAATTCAAATTCATCAACCTTAACACATTTTTTTAACTTACCTCTTCCAACTTGGATCATTAATAGATGATTTAAATAATAAATTCTTAAGAGAAGAACTTAATTATGATATACACAAATTAAAAGAAGAAAAAACATTAAATTAGTAAATAATTTAAATAATGAACAACAATTTATTTATCAACAAATTTTACAATCACTCCATGAAAAAAGGAATAATCTTTTTTTTTTTTTATATGGTCATGGCGGAACCGGAAAAAACATATTTATGGAATGCAATAATCACAAAAATTAGATCAAATAATGGAATAATTTTTATTGTGTCATCTTCCGGAATAGCATCATTACTATTACCTAAAGGAAGAACGACTCACTCTAGATTTTCGAACTCAATTAGCAAAATTAATTGATAAAACATCACTTATATTATGGGATGAAGCACCTATGACTAATAAATATTGCTTTGAAGCATTAGATAAAACACTTCAAGATTTAAGAAATAACTTTGAACAACCATTTGGTTGCATGACAATTGTCTTAGGAGGTGACTTGACAAATTTTACAGTTATTCCTATAGGAACAAAGGAAGATATAATCAATGCAACTATAAATAACTCTTTTATTTATGGCCATATTTCAAAATTTTAAAATTGACGAGAAAACATGAGATTAAAAACAATACAATCGTCTGCGGAAGAAGAAAAAAAAAAAATTGTAACATTTTCGAAATGGATATTAAATCTTGGAGATGGTATTGCTGAAGGAATAAAAGATTTAGAAAATGAAGATGCTACATGGGTAAAAATATCAAAAAAATACATAATACATTATGAATCAAATCCAATTGAAAAAATTTCAACTTTAATATATAATAATTTAAACATTTACTATAACAATATTGAATACTTAAAAGAACGAGCAATAATAACACCAACAAATAAAACAACAGATGACATTAATAATTATATATTATCCTTAATCCCTGAACAAGAAAAATGTTATTATAGTTATGACACTATTGCATCCTCATCCTAAAAACAGACGAACTTAATCTTTTATATCCTTAAAATTTTTGCACACTCTTAATTTTAATGGAATACCACCGCATGAATTAAAACTTAAATTAGAAACACCTATAATGTTATTACTAAATCTAAATCAATCAAATGGATTATGCAATGGAACAAGACTTATTATTACCCAATTAACAAATAAAATTATAGAAGGACAAATCATAAATCAAGCAACATTAATGAAAAAAGTCTATATCCCAAGAATAGAAATGATCGTACATGAATCTAAATGGCCATTTACACTAAAAAGATGACAGTTTCCTATTAAAATTTGCTATGCAATGACAATAAATAAAAGTCAAGGACAATCATTGAATAAAATAGGATTATATTTAGATAGTGAAATTTTTACTCATGGACAGCTATATGTTGCTTTATCAAGAGCTACAACTCCAAAGGGATTACATATACTAATTCATGATTCAATTAATAAATATACAAATTATATAAAAAATATTGTTTACAAAGAAATTCTACATAGTATCAAATAAAAAAATAAAAGACCATGTAAAAATATAAATATTCTAATAAATTAAATATTAGATCCATAATTTTTTCTTATAACCAAAATTATTTATCATTAATCTATCAAAAATATATCAACTAAACCTTCCTATTTTTATACACTAAAAAATAATCTTCTTTTATCAACAATTAGCCAAAATGATTTACAGACATTAATTCGAGCGCTAAAACCAAATGAAGTTTATGAAACTATCGAGGCCGAATATGCGACTATGGACAAATAATGATCTAAATCTTGGACGCCTAATCGGGTCTTGACTGTGTTTTAGTTTTATAGGTAATATTTTTTACCAAATACAATATTTTATTATTTTCATTTAATACCAAGTATTATAAATCAAATAACAATACTACCACTTATATCTACAAAGATGAAGCAATTCAAGGATCAATTCAGGCGAAGATTTAGATACTATCTACCAAAAAATTCAATTAGGCAATATATATGATATCAGCAACTTCTTTGTCACAGAGAACGAACCAACAAACAAAGTTGTCCCACACATTGCAATGCTACAATTTGTTCAAGCATAACAAAGATTTGCTCCATCCATGTAAGAGGCACCACCTATTCCATATCATAGATTTTACTTCATTGAATTCGATCAGCTCCAGCACAAAGTTCAATCTACTGAAATCCTAAGTGGTAAGATAAAATTACTCTCTCTAAAAAAAAATTACATCATCAATGTTTTAATTAATACCTTTAACATTTACTATTTATTTTCCAACAGATGTTATTGGTGTCGTTACAAGAGTACAAACGATTGAACAAACAAATATCAGCGGCAGACAGACATCTCGACGGACAATAATGATACAAAATATAAGGTAAATTAACTTTTCATAATCACTACTATAATCATATAAAAAAATTTTATTTAATAAAAGTATAAAACTTTTACATCATTTAAAATTCTTTATTCTAACTTTTTTATTTTACCACTTTTTTCTCACAAAACGAATGACTTCAAATCACATTATGGGGACATAAAAGCGGATCAATTCGATGAAAATGTCATTAGATCATTGAAAGGACCAAGTAGTTGCGATCATTGCGAAATGTTAGTGAAACAATATCTAGGTATTTTTTTTAAGAACTTATAAAAATAATAAGGTATAACATAAACTATTTCTACGTCTAATAAATTAAAATATTAACCACTTTTATTGCTCATCTTTAAGGTAATGCATATGTATCCATTACTGCTGCAACAATCTTCTATCTTGATCCAGAGATACCAGAAACACAGACATTAAAAACAAGGTAAGAATCAAATTCCAAAACTTTAAGAACAACAAATTTTAGGAAAATTTTTTCATAATAATAATTAATGACATATATATATATATAAGTTCTCTCAGCTACCCCAAGAAATTGAGTTCTCAACAGCACCAACAATACCAACACAATCTATTGAAGAACAAAAAACATTGAATAGGAGAACAATTGATGAACTAAAGACATTGGATCAAGAAAATAACCAAGTTAGTATCATAATATTGTCACGCCCCAACCGGTGGGTGACGTGAGCTCGATTAGGGATTAATAAAGCGGATCCCAACCGGGTCCCACACTTAGCCGCATTAAAATATAAATAAAGTACATAATCCAGAGCCTCGACACACAGGGTCTCCACCCACCAAGACATATCAAGATTATCCATACATACATGTTCATGTAAATAATCATTACAATAGACATCTACCAAATCCTAGTAAATCCAAATATTAATAAGTTTACATAATTTCTCAAATTCCTTACAATTGTTCAAGACGATAACTCAATCCTCACTTGCTTTCGATAGCACGAACGACTGGACTATTTAATACACCGCCTCTCGAATCTCTGGGAGGGGTTTAAACATTTGAAACATGAAAAAAGGCCCAAAGGGATATAATTTGAAATAATTTAAATAAACGAATAAATAAATAAAGATAAATGAATAAAATAAGACATTCACCCGAAGCCAGCCAGTAACCTCACATCCTTTTTCTCAAAGGAATATAAACTAACCAATCAGACATGCTGACAAGTAATTAGTACAAATTACTCACCTCACCAAGTGCCTCCGCCTAACGGACCCGGTTTCGGTTTACGCCCAGAATGCACTCTCCGGATCCTATCTAGGCTTCTGACAGAATACACTCTATTACCAGTTCATAAGATCTCTTATCTTAAGAAATCATCCGCTTAACATTATGAAATCGCTCATATGACCCCACGAACTACTCAAGCCAAGGGCCCCATGATCGACAAGCCATGAGGTTCCATGACTAGACAAGCTATGTATTCCATGGACATGACAAGCCCAAGGATTTCCATAAACTAACAAGCCATGGTTTTAAAACCTTTTTCTTTACAAAACCAATCCCTTTCTTTAAAACATTTTCAAGGCCAAAATCTTCTTTGAAAATAGGCTCACAAGGAAAAGGGATAGAAATCACACCTCGCACAATCAAACACCGGGACTAGCGTTGCCTTTTCCGGCTTCCGCTTCCTCAAGCCCCTTCAGTCTGAATCCACAGCGAGCGCTGATACAAAACACCACTTTAGGATCAATCCTCAGTCCTAAAGTAATCAAATCTCAATCATATTCCAAGATTTTCAATTAGTGTGCCCTAATCCATTTTCATGTTTCAAATTACATTCCAAGGGTTTTAAATATCAAATCAGGGATTAAGGATACTAATCCTTTCATCCCAAGTCCCCAAATGAAGCTAATTTGGGTTCTCCCCGGTCAAAACGACAATTCGAAAAAGCGGTCAAACCCCGTACACCGGGTCGACCGGAGATGAGGAGTGCATCACCACCAGTCGGCCGGTGGTGTGCATCCGTCGACGGTCCGGTCGGCCGGTGGCCTTAACAAAATCGATTCGACCCGATGCGGTCGACAATGGACATCTCCAAATCCGCGAAACTTCGCGTCGGTCAAAACACCAAAATCCAGTCCCAAATCACAAAATCTCAAGGACAACCACTAGATCCGGTTCTAGGTCCTAAAACAAGTCCAAAGAACCCAAGATCTCCAATTTCTACCTAGTTTCACTCAAAAATCCATCAAAAACTGTTTTGAACCAAAAAGTAAGTTTTTGAATCCAAAACTTGAAATCAAGAGAGGTTCTTTTCAAATCTTACCTTGAATCCTTCTCTTCATGTTGAAAACTCTTTGAAATCACTCTTGTCTGAATCCGTTCTTGATTTGAGACAAAAATAGAAGAGAGAGCACGGAGAGTGGGAGAGTGAGAGAGAGAAAGAGAAACGCGATGGGAGAAAAGAAAAGGAAGGAAAAAAGGATAAGAAAAAGAAAGAAAAGAAAAGGAAAATAAAAAAGAAAATATAAATATATAATCGAAATCGCCCATACACATACGGATTAAAATAAATTACACTAAATAATTTAAATACCTTTTGAATCATTTAAACTCAATTAATTAAATCAGACAGGCACACTAATAATCTTAATTTTACCTTAATTAATCTCAATTAATTCTTCAGTTGTTACAAATATTCTATCTGTTCTTTTCCTTTTAATCACATCATTTAATTTAATTATCTTTCTATGTTGGCCATATCAAATTTAATATAAAAATCTTTCTCCATGTATATAGGGAACTAAATTCCTGATGAAAAGCTACTATAAACTACATTCTAAACAAATCTAAAGGATGGTATTATAACTCATGTCCTAGATGCTATGCCAACTCAAACAAGCTGAGGAACCAATTGGTGAGTGCGATGATCATGGACACATAAAGAACACCATCCCGTGGGTAATAAAACTATAAATAAACAAATGACTAAAACTTATTTACTTTGACTAGCAACAATAAATATTTTATAATCTAAATTATCTATTATCTTATAAATTGCGGGTATAAACTAAGTGCAACTATTGAAGACCATCTTTGGAAACATAGATATCATCATGTTTGGTAGAGCAACACGAGCCTTGATAAAAAAACCACATTCAACATTAACAATTGGCGAGAAGGATTCGGATCATTCACAATCCTGATCATCAACCAATTCTGAGGTGGCTGAATCTTCCAAATATATTTTTCAAAGAAAAGGACCTCAAATTACCACAAGAATTGTCTCAAAATA